>SJYA01013724.1:0-10702 GCA_006410615.1 Neotragus moschatus
AAAGAAATGAAAGAAACAATAGTAGAGATCAGTAAAACTAAAAGCTGCTTCTGTGAAAAGGTAAACAAAACTGACAGGCCTTTAGCCAGGCTCATCAAGAACAAAAGAGAGAAGAATCAAACCAACAAATCAGAAATGGAAAAGGAGAGGTTACAACAGACAATGCAGAAATACAAATGTTTATAAGAAACTATTATGAACAACTATATGGCAATAAAATTAAAATCTGGAAGAAATGGACAGATTCTTAGAAAGGTTCAGTCTTCCAAGACTGAACCTGGAAGAAATAGAAATTATGAACAACCCAATTACAAGCACTGAAATTGAAGCTGTGATCAAAAATTTCCCAAAAAACAAGAGCCCAGGACCAGATGGATTCACAGGAGAATTCTGTCAAGCATTTAGAGAATGGCTAATGCCTATCCTAAGAATCTTTCAAAAAACTGCAGAGGAAGGAACACTTCCAAACTCTTTCTACAAGGCCACCATCACCCTGATACCAAAACCAGACAAAGACAACACAAGAAAAGAAAACAACAGGCCAATATCACTGATGAACATAGATGCAAAAATCCTCAGCAAAATTTTAGCAGATAGAGTTGGGCAACATATCAGAAAGCTGATAAACTATGATCAAGTTGGGTTTATTCCAGAGATGAAAGGATTCTTCAATATATGCAAATCAATCAATGTGATATACCATAGTAACAAATCAAAAGATTAAAACCATATGATCTTCTCAGTAGATGCAGGAAAAGCCCTTAACAAAATTGAGCACCTATTTATGATTAAAACTCTTCAAAAAATGGGCAAAAAAGGAACCTACCTCAACATAGTAAAGGCCATATATGATAAGCCTATGGCAAACATTATCCTCAGTGGTGAAAAACTGAAAGCATTCCCCCTAAGATCAGGAACAAGACAAGGGTGTCCACTTTCACCACTGTTATTCAACATAGTTCTGAAAAGTCCTACCTATAGCAATGAGAGAAGAAAAAGAAATGAAAAGAATCCAGATTGGAAAAGAAGAAAAGTAAGCTCTCACTGTTTGCAGATGACATGATACTGTTCATAGAAAACCCTAAAGATAGTATCAGAAAATTACTAGAGCTGATCAGTGAATTTAGCAAAGTTGCAGGATACAAGATCAATACACAGAAATCTCTTGCATTTCTATATATTAACAATGAAAAATCAGAGAAATTAAGGAATCAATCCCATTCACCATTGCAACAAAAATAATTAAATATCTAGGAATATACTTACCTAAGGAGACAAAAGAACTGTACAGAGAAAATTATAAGACACTAATGAAAGAAATCAAAATGACATAAACAGATGGAGAGAGATTCCATGTTCCTGGGTAGGAAGAATCAATATTGTGAAAATGACTATGCTACCAAATGCAATCTACAGATTCAATGGGATCCCTATCAAATTACCAATGGCGTTTTTCACAGAACTAGAACAAAAAAATTTCGCAGTTCTTTTGGAAAGTGAAAAGACCCCAAATAGCCAAAGCAGTCTTAAGAATGAAGAATGGAGCTGGAGGAATCAACCTTCCTGACTTCAGATTATNGGATCCCTATCAAATTACCAATGGTGTTTTTCACAGAACTAGAACAAAAAAATTTCGCAGTTCTTTTGGAAAGTGAAAAGACCCCAAATAGCCAAAGCAGTCTTAAGAATGAAGAATGGAGCTGGAGGAATCAACCTTCCTGACTTCAGATTATAGTACAAAGCTACAGTCATCAAGACAGTATGGTACTGGCACAAAAACAGAAATATAGACCAATGGAAGAAGATAGAAAGCCCAGAAATATACCCATGCACCTATGGGTACCTTATTTTTGATAAAGGAGGCAGGAATATACAATCGGGCAAAGACAGCCTCTTCAATAAATGGTGCTGGGGAAAGTGGACAATTACATGTCAAAGAATGAAATTAGAACACTTCCTAACAGCATACACAAAGATAAAGTCAAAATGGAATAAAGACCTAAATGTAAGACCAGAAACTATAAAACACTTAAAGGAAAACATAGGCAGAACACTTGATGACATAAATCAAAGCAAGATCCTTGTGACCCGCCTCCTAGAGTAACGGAAATAAAGACAAAAGTAAAGAAGTAGGACCTGATTAAACTTCAAAGCTTTTGCACAGCAAAGGAACCTATAAGCAAAGTGAAAAGACAACCCTCAGAATGAGAGAAAATAATAGCAAATGAAACAACTGACAAAGGATTAATTTCCAACATATACAAGCAGCTCATACAACTCAATATCAGAAAAACAAACAACCCAATCAAAAAGTGGGAAAAAGAACTAAACAGACATTTCTCCAAAGAAGATATACAGATGGCTAACAAACACATGAAAAGATGCTCAACATCACTCATTATTAGAGAAATGCAAATCAAAACTACAATGAGGTATCACCGCACACTTGTCAGAATGGCCATCATCTAAAAGTGTACAAACAATAAATGCTGGAGAGGATGTGGAGAAAAGGGAATGCTCTTGCACTGTTGGTGGGAATGTAAATTGATACAGCCACTATGGAAGACGGTATGGAGATTCCTTAAAAACTTAGGAATAAAACCACCATATAACACAGCAATCCCATTCCTAGGCATATACCCTGAGGAAACCAAAATTATAAGAGACACATGTATCCCATTGTTCATTGCAGCACTATTTACAATAGCTAGAGCACGGAAGCCACCTAGATGTCTGTCGACAGATGAATGGATAAAGAAGTTTTGGTACATATGCACAGTGGAATATTACTCAGCCATAAAGACAAACATATTTGAATCAGTTCTAGTCAAGTAGATGAACCTAGAACCTCTTATAAAGAGTGAAGTGAGTCAGAAAGAGAAAGATAAATACCGTATTCTAATGCCTATATGTGAAATCTAGAATAATGTTACTGAAGAATTTATTTACCAGGCATCAGTTAAGAAACAGACATAGAGAATAGACTCATGGACATTGGGAGAGGTGAGGAGAGAGTAAGATGGATGGAAAGAGTAACATGGAAACTTACATTACCATATGTAAAATAGATAGCCAATGGGAATTTGCTGTATGGCTCAGGAAATTCAAAGAGGGGCTCTGTATCAACCTAGAGGGGTGAAATGGGGTCGGAGATGGGAGGGAGGTTCAAAAGGGAGGGGATATATGTATACCTATGGCTGATTTCATGTTGAGGTTTGACAGAAAACAGAAAGTTCTGTAAAGCAACTATCCTTCAATTAAAAAATAAGTAGAATATTACTCAACCTAAAAATAAAGCTAAGATACCATTAATGAAAAAATATCGATATTATAGCAGAGTATTAGTCAGAAATTGAGACATTTCAGGTGTCTGACTGGCTTTCAGTTCAGTTCAGTCGCTCAGTCGTGTCCGACTCTTTGCGACCCCATGAATCGCAGCACGCCAGGCCTCCCTGTCCATCACCAGCTCCCGGAGTTCACTCAAACTCACGCCCATCGAGTCAGTGATGCCATCCGGCCATTCATCCTCTGTCATCCCCTTCTCCTCCTGCCCCCAATCCCTCCCAGCATCAGAGTCTTTTCCAGTGAGTCAACTACTTTGCATGAGGTGGCCAAAGTACTGGAGTTTCAGCTTTAGCATCATTCCTTCCAAGGAAATCACTGGCTTTGGAATAAACAAAAGCTTATAATCTTAAATGAAACTGTAATGATAAAAGTTTGAAGAAAATACTTCTTCTTTAGTAAAATACCTAGAATGCCTGAGTTTCTCAAACTAGGAGAGTCTTGGTCTTATCTTACCTGACTTATCCTTTGAAATTCACTTTTCCTCAGGAACCTTTCACGAAATTACTGCCACAACCTGGCTGGCCAAAAGAGAGTGGGGGTGCACAGTGTAGACAATGAGATAGAAAGAAATACTTTTTTTTTTTTTTAGTAGCCCATGTCACATAATGGGGCTTTCCAGGTCGCTCAGTGATAAAGAATTCCCCTGCCAATGCAGGAGACATGGGTTCTATCCCTGGGTTGGAAATATCCCCTGGCACACAAAAAGGCAACCCATTCCAGTGTTCTTGCCTGGAGAATTTCATGGACAGAGGAGGCTGGCGGGCTGCAATCCATGGGGTCACAAAGAATCAGACACAATGGAGTGATTGAGCACACAGGCACACATAACTTGTATTCCTGGTAGTGTGGAGATTTCATAGCATGGAATTGTAATTTATGTGCATTTTAATCTCTACTATTCAAAATGAGAAATAACATTAATTAGATTGGTACCTTTCTGTTCTAACTGGAACTTGTGAAGATGGGAGAAATTTATTGATACAGTGACATTATGATGATATTACAAAGTTATGTAACTACCCTAAATATTACTTGCAGCTACTCATCACCCACTGAGTAGAGGGAAAGG
This sequence comes from Neotragus moschatus, assembly GCA_006410615.1. Classification (NCBI taxonomy): domain Eukaryota; kingdom Metazoa; phylum Chordata; class Mammalia; order Artiodactyla; family Bovidae; genus Neotragus; species Neotragus moschatus. The sequence goes on from SJYA01013724.1 coordinate 4,415, forward strand.
AGGTGAGGTAGGGCTGGGGCAGCTGACATTTATCAAATTCGTACTCTGTTGGGCATGTACTAGACACTTCTGCATGTATGCTTTCACTTATAAAACGTGGGTAACATAGCACAGGACGTAGAGCAAAGGCAAGAAGCAGCATTTACAGATGTATCTTTTTTTTGTATAGATGGTCAGCTTTTTAAACTTTTTATATTCTTTTGCCATCCACTTTTGGCCAACGAAATCCTTTCATTGTTTCCAGCTCTCTGAGTCACAGCTACCGGGGATTGCTGTATAGTGCTAATGTGGCCAGACAGCCATTTAGTGGGTTTGGGGTTTCTTTGCAGGGAGGCAGGGGATGTGTTGGGAAATTAGATTTTAAGTTCTCAGACAATAGTTAACAGTAGCCTATTATTACATACTTTAAATTTTGCCATGAAGGTAGATATTAGTTACATGCTCTTGCCACAGAAACGTTTTTAATTAAAAACAAAGTGGGGTGGGAGACACAAAAGGAAGTGTTATAGGTGATGAATAAGTTTCTGGGTTTAATTGTAGGCTCACAGATGTATATTTATTCCAAACTTACTGAGTTTGTATACCTTAAATATATACAGCCTTTTGTATGTCAATCATGTCTCAATAAAGTTAAGAAACTTTTAAAAGGGAAAATTTATACTTTTAAGAAATGTTACTTAAAGATTAGAAAAAAATCTTGAGTAGTATAGAATATTTATTAGAATATTAAAATAATCCTGTTATTTTTATAATTCCTGATTATTGTTAAAATAACTAACATTCTCATTTAAATTTTAAGAACAGCCTTGGGAGACAGCATGATTATTCCATTTTTCAGATGAGACAATTAAGGTTTAAATGTTGTGTTAAGTTTCCTAGGGATGCTGTAACAAAGTACCATACATCAGGTGCCTCAAACAAGAGCAATTTATCTTCTCATAGTCTTGGAGGCTAAAAATGCAGAATTTAGGTTTTGCCACTGTTGGTTCCTTCTGCAGGTGGTGAGGGAGAATCTGTTCCATCCCTTCTTGTCTTCCCTTGGTGTGTGACTGCCTCTGTATTTAAGTTTTCCTCTTTTGTAAAGACAGCAATAGTATTGGACTGGAGCTCACCCTGATGATGAAGGTCAAGGTCATTGTTTGGTGGTCTTCCTGCCAGTGTGATATTTCTGAATCCTGGTGAAACCATTACACCTGAGAAGTAGGCTCAGCAAATTGATGAGATGCACCAAAAACTGTAAGGCCTCCAGCCAGCATTGGTCAGCAGAATGGGCCCAGTTCTTCTCCATGACAGCATCCTACCGCACATTGCACCAGCAATACTTCAAAAGCTGAACAAATTGGACTATGACATTTTACCTCACCTGCCATGTTCACGTGACCTCTCACCAACCAACCTCGGCTTCTTGAAGCATCTCAACAACTTTTTGCAGGCAAAACACTTCCACATCCAGTAGGAGGCAGAAGATGCTTGCCAAGAGTTCGTGAATCCTGAAGAAAAGATTTTTATGCTACAGGAGTAAACAAACTTATTTCTCATTGGCAAAAATGTGTCAATTGAGATGGTTCCTATTTTGTTAATAAAGATGTGTTTGAGCCAAGTTTTAATGATTTAAAATTCACAGCCCTAAACCGCGATTGCTTTTGTATCAACCTAATATAATGGTTTCCAAATGTTGCTTTTCCTGACATTCTACTGTGAGGACGAACTTTTTCTTCTCCCTGTTCATTTATTTTTTGTGTAAGCATGGACTCATGACTTTCTGTGAGTAATCGTTATAATTCATCATTTTTTTTTTCACTTTGTTCAAATTGTCCAAAAGTTGGTCAATGGGAGAAGTTTCAAGCTGGCTTCTATTTTTTTTTACATATTCCCATAATTTTTTAAAGCATTTCCACTAGTAATTTCTTCACCAAAACAGTAAAAGAAGTAAAAAATAAAGGCTTAGTGAAAAAAACAGAAAATCTCAATAAAGAAATAGTGACTATAAAGAGCTAAATGGAAGTTTTAGCATTGAAACCCATAATAACTGAAAGAAAAAACTCCCTGAGTAGGCTTATAGTAGAATGGAGGGGACAAAGGGTTCCTGAAGATAAGACAGTAGACATTATCAGGACAAATAAATGAACAGAGCCTCAGGCACCTGTAGGATTATGACCGAAAAAGACTCCAGCCAGAGAAGGAGAAGAGTGGAAAGAATGCAGGGTTGAAAAGCAATTAAATGATGGATGCAGACTTGCCATACTGGGCAGAAGACGCAAACCCACACCTCCAAGAAACTGAGCAAACTCCAAACAAGAGAGACCCGAAGAAATGTGCAAGACACATCATAATAAAACTTATGTAAAATTAACGACAGAGGAAAAATCTTGAAAATTCAAGGAGACAAGTGGCAGCTTACATATGGGGAGAAACAGTTCCAATAACAGTGGATTAATCATCAGAAACCATGGAGGCTGTGAGGCATTTGCAAAATATTTTTCAAGTACAGAAAGAGCTCAAAAATTCTATATTCAGGAAAAATAACCTTCAGGAATGAAGGAAGAAATCAAGATATTTTTAGATGGAAGAAAACAAATAGAATTTGTTTCTAGCAGCCCTACCCATAAAGAATATTTAATTTAAAATCCAACAGGACATATTCAGGACTTCTTTGCTGAAAACTTAAAAATACTAATGGGAGAAGTTAAGGGAAATGCAAAGATGTGCTGTGTTCATGGATTACAAGAGTCAACATAGGAAAGATGAATTCTTCTCCAACTGATAACCAGGTTTAATGTAATTCGTATTAAAACTCCTTTAAGATATTTTTTGTTCTTGCCTTTTTGTTGAAGTATGGTGGATTTACACTGTTGTTAGCTTCTGACTTGCAGAAAGTGATGCATGGAGTCAGATTCTTCCCTCACTGCTGCGATGTTGTTAGCTTCTGACCTGCAGCAAAGTGGTGCATGGAGTCAGAGTCTTTCCCTCGCTGCTGTGACATTGTTAGCTTCTGACTTGCAGAAAGTGATGCATGGAGTCAGAGTCTTCCCTCGCTTCTGCGATGTTAGCTTCTGACTTGCAGAAAATGATGCATGGAGTCTTCCCTTGCTGCTGCAATGTTAGCTTCTGACTTGCAGAAAGTGATGCATGGAGTCAGAGTCTTCCCTCGCTGCTGCGATGTTGTTAGCTTCTGACCTGCAGCAAAATGGTGCATGGAGTCAGAGTCTTTCCCTCGCTGCTGCGACGTTGTTAGCTTCTGACTTGCAGAAAGTGATGCATGGAGTCAGTCTTACCTCGCTGCTGCGACGTTGTTAGCTTCTGACTTGCAGAAAGTGATGCATGGAGTCAGAGTCTTCCCTCGCTGCTATGATGTTGTTAGCTTCTGACCTGCAGCAAAGTGATAGAGTCTTTCCTCGCTGCTGTGACGTTGTTAGCTTCTGACTTGCAGAAAGTGATGCATGGAGTCAGAGTCTTCCCTCGCTGCTATGCTGCTCGGGCACTGCGTCGTGTCTGCCTGTTTGCGACCCCTGCCCATGGGATTCTCAGGGCAAGAATAATGGAGCGGGCAGCCGTTCCTTTATCCAGTGCATCTTCCTGACCAGGGATCACACCCCAACTTCTGCCTGACAGAAGGGTTCTTTACCACAGAGCCACTTGGGAAGCCCTCTTTTCCTTTATAGAAAGTAAAGTCGCTCAGTCGTGTCCGACTCTTTGCGACTGGTGGACTGTAGCCCACCAGGCTTCTCCCTCCATGGGATTCTCCAGGCAAGAGTACTGGAGTGGGTTGCCATTTCCTTCTCCAGGGGATCTTCCCGACCCAGGGATTGAACCCGGGTCTCCTGCATTCCAGGCAGACGCTTTAACCTCTGAGCCACCAAGGAAGCCCATATAGTTTATTATAAAATAGTGTAACTCCTTGTGCTACTCACTAGGTCCTTGTACTTACCTATTTTATATAGTAGTGTGTATCCGTTAACTCTGTTAAGATTTTTAATAGGTATTATCATCCTAAAATTAATACAGAAATGCAAAAGAATTACAAAAAATAAAATTTTGAAAAGAAGAAGAAAATGTGAAGAATCCATCTTTAATTTCAAGAGTTTTTATGAGAATCAAGGCTCAATATTAGGGACATTGACACACTGATTAGTAGAATAGAATAGAAAACTCAGAAATATTTGTATAAGTGCAGCCAATGAATTTGTGTCTAAAGTACAAAAACAGTGAAGGAAGTGTCTTTTCAACAAATGAGAGGAAAAAAGACTTTTACCCTAAACCTCACACTAGGACTAAAAACAGAAGACAGTTTTTAAGACATAGGCTTCAGTAAAAAATGCTTAATCATGACACCAAAAGCACAGTCCGTAAAAGAAAAAAATTGATAACCTGGACTTGATCAAAGGAAAAAAGTTTTTCTGTGTGCAAAACTCTGTTAAATGGATGGAAAGTCAGACTCCACTGTAAGGAAGAATAGCGGCAAAGCACATGCCTGATAAAGGATTGTTGTCTACAGTGTATGAAGAGTTCTTAGAACTGGACCAGAAAAAACAAGTCCTCAGAAAAAAAGAGATTTAGAGGGAATTCCCTGGTTGATGGTCAGGACTCGATGCTTTCATTGCCAAGGGTGCCCGTTCAATCCCTGGTCGGGGAACTGAGATCCCACAAGTTGTGGGAAATGGCCAAAAGAAACAAAGCAACAGATTTGTTCATTTTTAGAAAAATGTAGGGAAAAAATGGACATGTCACAGAAGGTGATACGAAGGCAAATAAGCACATTCCCTTCATAGATAAGCCCTTCATGGGCTTCCCTAGTGGCTCAGACGGTAAAGCCTCTGCCTGCAATGCAGGAGACCCGGGTTTGATTGCTGGGTCGGGAAGATCCCCTGGAGAAGGAAATGGCACCCCACTCCAGTACTCTTGCCTGGAAATTCCCATGGACAGAGGAGCCTGGTAGGTTATGGTCCATGGGGTCACAGAGAGTCGGACACGACTGAGCGACTTCACTTTCACTTTTCTCACTTCATAGATCACCCTTCACATTGTTGTGATGAAGGGGTTACATAACTCAATTAAGCTATGAGCCATGCTATGCAGAGCCACCCAAGACAGACAGGACTGTGAGTCACAATAAACCATATGGATCACAACAAAAATTGCTCAGAGAGGGCAATACCAGACCTCCTTACCTGTCTCCTGAGAAGCTTTTATGCAGGTTAAGAGGCAGCAATTAGAGCTGGACATGGAACAATAGACTGGTTAAAAATTTGGAAAGGAGCACGGCAAGGCTGTATGTTGTCATCCTGCTTATTGAACTTGAATGCAAAACGCATGAGTGAGTCAGCTCTTCACATCAGGTGGCCAAAGTATTGGAGCTTCAGCTCCAGTATCAGTCCTTCCAGTGAATACTCAGAGTTGATTTCCTTTAGGATTGACTGGTCTAATCTCCTTGCTGTCCAAGGGACTTTCAAGAGTCTTCTCCAATACCACAGTTCGAAAGCATCCATTCTTTAGCACTTAGCCTTTTTTATTAACCAACTCTCACGTCCATACATGACTACTGGAAAAACCATAGCTTTGACTAGATAGACCTTTGTTGGCAAAGTGATGTCTCTGCTTTTTAATATGCTATCTAGGTCTGTGTTAGGTTTTCTTCTGAGAAACCTAATAAAACCTTTATTTTATGTCAAAATAAATTACAGATCTGTGTTGTCACCTGTTCTTTTCCTCCGTGGGATTTTCACACTTGTAGTTATGTATTTACTGCTGTTGCTGCTGTTCAGTTGCTAAGTGACTAGGCAAGAATATNTGCTATCTAGGTCTGTGTTAGGTTTTCTTCTGAGAAACCTAATAAAACCTTTATTTTATGTCAAAATAAATTACAGATCTGTGTTGTCACCTGTTCTTTTCCTCCATGGGATTTTCACACTTGTTGTTATGTATTTACTGCTGTTGCTGCTGTTCAGTTGCTAAGTGACTAGGCAAGAATATTGGAGTGGGTTGCCATTTCTTTCTTCAGGGGATCTTCCTGGATCAGGGATTGGTAGATAGATTCTTAACCACCTAGCCATATTCTGTATTTAGATGATTGTTTAATATTTTGTCTACTGTGGAATTGTGAGCATTCTGTGACTCAGCATTGCAGTCCTAATTCCTATTCTAGTGTCTGACAGCACTAAGTGAATACTTATTGAATGTGTTCATACATGAGGTGAATGACTGCAAAACTGTTTAAAACAAAAGACAGTTATAGAAATTAAAACCACGATGATAAAATAGAAAAGTTTAGTGTAATGGTAAAAATTGTGT
>SJYA01013727.1:0-10693 GCA_006410615.1 Neotragus moschatus
TCATGCTAGTTTCTGCAAGACTAGAAGCTGAAAGAGGGAGAAGGCCTTCTGGTCCCAGTTTCCTTCCTACTGCTACTGTTAGCCCAGCACAGCTCCTTACTTGGAAGCAGTAGTTGGCTCAGTATCAGGTTGCTTCCGTTTCTAACCTCTTGTCACACTCCCAGAACCAACCTCTTTACCTCTCCTCTGAGAAAGGAAGTCCAGAAAAACTATGTTCCTCTCCTTGGGGATTTGAATCTTGGTTCCAACATCACTGAGCTGTATAAAAGGGTGTATTTGGAGTTGGGAGGCAATGGTTTAATANTCTAACCTCTTGTCACACTCCCAGAACCAACCTCTTTACCTCTCCTCTGAGAAAGGAAGTCCAGAAAAACTATGTTCCTCTCCTTGGGGATTTGAATCTTGGTTCCAACATCACTGAGCTGTATAAAAGGGTGTATTTGGAGTTGGGAGGCAATGGTTTAATAACCTGTGCATGCTACTTATAAAAGCATAAAATATACAAACAATAAAAGCTGGAGAGGATGTGGAGAAAAAGAGAACCCTCTCGCACTATTGGTGGGAAAGTAAATTGATACAACCACTATGGAGAATAGTATGGCCATTCCTTTAAAGTGCTAGGAATGAAACTACCATCAGTTAGTTCAGTCAGTCAGTTGTGTCTGACTCTTTGCGACCCTATGGACTTCAGCACATCAGGCTACCCTGTCCATCACCAACTCCTGGAGTTTTCTCAGACTCATGTCCATCAAACTGGTGATGCCATCCAACCATCTCATCTGGAGAAGGGAGTGGCAAACCACTTTAGTATTCTTGCCTTGAGAATCCCATGAACAGTATGAAACTATCATATGATCCAGCAATCCTACTACTGGGCATATAGCCTGAGAAAATAAAAAATTGAAAAAGACACATGGACCCCAATGTTCATAGCAACAGTATTTACAAGGGCTAGGACATGGAAGCAACCTAAATGTCCATTACCAGATGAATAGGTAAAGAAGTTGAGGAACATATACACAATGGAATATTACTCAGCCATTAAAAAGAATGAATTTGAGTCCATTTGAATTTGAACTGACTCAAAGTAGAGTCAGTTCAGCTCTAATTTGATGAACTTAGAGCCTGTTATACAGAGTGCAATAAGTCAGAAAGAGAAAAATAAATATCTATTTATGCATATATATAGGAAATCTATAAAAATGATATTGGTGGACCTATTTGCAGGGAAGGACTGGAGATGCAGATACAGGGAACAGACTTGTAGACACAGTGGAGGAAGGAGAGGGTGGGACACGGAGAAGGTAGCTTTGACATGTATATACACTATGTGTAGAACAGATAGCTGGTGAGAAGTTGCTACATAACACAGGGAGCTCAGCCAGCGTTTTTGTGATGACCTCGAGGAAGGGTGTGATGGGAGGGCAGGGAGGTTCCAGAGGGAGGTGACTGCAGGTATAATTATGGCTGATTTGCATTGTTGTACGGCAGAAACCATCACAACATTGTAAAGCAGTTATCCTGCAATTAAAAAATAAAGGAAAAAAACATTCCCCAAGTGTTTGTCCTTCCGAAATAACCCCCTCTTGGATCGTAAAATGAGCCTGCTGACTCTAGAAAGAGGGTGAAGTTCTGCCTCTGGGCATGGAGGTACCTACCTCTGCTCTTACTGGGGACAGAAAGTACTCTGTTTTTGTGGAAAGCCTCAGGGTCTCTCCAGGTCTGAGAGGGAAATAAGGACTATCCCTGAGGCTCTCTGATGCAGNTAAAATGAGCCTGCTGACTCTAGAAAGAGGGTGAAGTTCTGCCTCTGGGCATGGAGGTACCTACCTCTGCTCTTACTGGGAACAGAAAGTACTCTGTTTTTGTGGAAAGCCTCAGGGTCTCTCCAGGTCTGAGAGGGAAATAAGGACTATCCCTGAGGCTCTCTGATGCAGTAACAGAAGACAACAGGGCGGGAGAAGACTGGCTGCCACTATTCTCAACCCATAGCCTGAGACAAGGAAGTGAGGCAGGGCTTCGTGCAAGCCTTTGTTTCCAGCCGTCTGGCAAGCTGCAAAATGAAACTTTCCACAGTGTCCGTCTTAATTATGCATGAACACAGTTGATTTGCATATCCAAATATGCACCAACGTGGAGTGAATGGATAATTGCTGCCTGGTGGCTGGCTGCAGAAGAATGAAAAAAATGGGCAAGGCTTACAATGTCCTCTAACCAGTGTGCTAACCTGTCTGATCCATCCCCCACAACAGAACTGTGAGGATTGTGGAACTGGCTAAATTCGAATGTCTTTTTCTTTTTTCACCCTTACTCTCACTCATTACCAGGCCTCACCAGCAACTTCCTTGCAGCCTCTCATAGTTCTTGATACCTTTAGATTTTCTTAGCCTTTCAGAGAATAATTTGATGGGTAAGATCTGCCACTAGGTCACAATGCATGTATATGTGCTCAGCTGCTTCAGCTGTGTCTGACTCTCCGAACTGATGGACTGTAGCCCACTAGGCTCTCTGTCCATGAGATTTTCCTGGCAAGAATACTGGAGTGGGTTGACCTGACCTCTTCCAGGGGATCATCCTGACCCAGGAATCAAACACACGTTTCCTATATAGCAGGCGGATTCTTTACTATTGAGCCACTGGGGAAGTCCAGTGGGTCATGATGAGCCCTTGGAAAATCTCTTTATTTGCTTGGACCTTAATTTTCCCAGTTGCTAACAAGGAATTTGGACTAGATGATCTTTAAAGACATTCCAGGTCTACAAATCCTAAAGCTGTATGAAAGTGAAAGTTGCTCAGTCGTGTCCAACTCTTTGAGACCCCATGGAGTATATAGTATAATTCTCCAGGCCAGAATACTGGAGTAGGTAGCCTTTCCCTTCTCCAGGGGATCTCCCCAGCCCAGGGATCAAACCCAGGTCTCCTGCATTGCAGGTGGATTCTTTACCAGTTGAGCCACCAGGGAAGCCCAAGAATACTGGAGTGGGTAGCCTATCCCTTCTCCAGGGGATCTTCCTGACCCAGGAATCAAACTGGGGTCTCCTGCATTGCAAGTGGTTTCTTTCCCAGCTGAGCCATCAGGGAAGCCCAAAGCTGTATACTATGGACTAAACTGTATCCTGTCAAAATTCAAATGTTGAGGTCCTAACCTCCAATGTTAGTTGGTATTTGGAAGTGGAGGCTTTGGGAGGTAATTACAGTCAGATGAGATCATGAAGGTGGAGCCCCAATACTATGGGGTCTGTGCCTTTATAAGAAGGGATACCAGAGAGCTTCTCTCTCCTTTCTCTCTCTCTCCCGTGTGAGGACACAGCAAGAAGGGAGCCATCTACAAGCCAGGCAGAGCCTGCACCTGAAGCTGAACCCTGCTGGACCTTGATCTTGGACTTCCTGATTCCAGAGCTGTGAGCAAATACATTTCTGTTGTTCAAGCCACTCCGTCAATGGCTTTATGTTATGATAGCCTGAGCGAAGGCACTGGACTCTGCCTTTCTGATCTGGGCAAGTTCTGTCTCCTCCTTGCTCTGCAGTTTTCTCACTGGTAATTGAGGAGTTTAGGTTTGATTAAATTCTATCTAGGGACTTTTCCACATTCGAAGTTCTCTGATTCTTACTCTTCAGTGTCACTGATGGAATGCACTGCTCCTTCTGGAGATACTTTCAAGGAATTGAAGTGATAGTCTTCTCTTCCCTTACTCCCCCTTCTCTCTCCCTTCCCTTCTTTTCTACTCTTCCTCACTTCCTCTCCTCCTCCTCCTCTCTCCCTTCCTTCCTCTTGGTTACAAGTGACACAAGCAAACTTGAATGTAACCATGGAGAGGAATTTTTTGTCTTTAGGAAAGCAAAATCAAGGAATAGTCTAACACCAACATTCAGGAATAGCAGGCATGCAACTGGGCCTTGGGAACTCTAGGACGTATGTTCAAAAGCCTTCTGCTCTTTTCCATGTAACTTCATTTGCTCTCACCATAGATCAGTATTTTCCCAGGTGAGAGACATAGTAGGAAAAGTCTTTAGTCTTGAGTTTTACATCTGCCTCTAGGAGGGACCAACCTTGGCATTCTGGGTTTCTGTTTAAAAAATCCCGAAGAGGGGAGTTCTTAGCCAAGCTTGGTGCAGGTGCCATTTCTGGACCAATCAGCTGCAGCTTGGAGTCAGGGGAGTTTAAAAATCAAGTCTCACTTAGTGGAGCCTGGGGTAGGGCAGCTCCCAGTGGAAGGGAGCATGTATATGCTGATTCAGCATTCCAAGGACTATGATTATCATAATGGAACGGAGTTTTCATGGTAGAATATTAGGCCACAGAGAAGGAGTCATGAGAATGGAGCTGTTGGTCTCAAAGGTTGAGAACAGCTGAGGGGCAGGTATGAACTATGACTATCTCAATTTTATTCATGATGCAACTAAAGCTTAGAGAGTTAGTTAAATAATAAGACGATGGTAGAGCTGAGACTGAAACCCAGGGAGTCTGATTTTAAAGCTCATTTTCTTAATCTCTAAGTTATCATGCCCCAGAGCTAGAAATTTCCAGCCACGTTTTTTTTAACAGACACTTACAAGGCACCATGGTAGGTGCTGAAATGAACAAAGACAAGATTCTCTGTCTTGAAAAGTCCAGTAAAGATACAAACAAGCACATAGTCATTACACACAGAGGAATTTTGTACACACAATGAAAGCCTTTCCTTAGTGGTCTGATCTGCAAGAGAGCAGAAACCCACCTGATGAGGACACCTCCAGACCTAGCTTGTTCAGGTGAGCCATGGAGTTATTTCTCTCTAGCCACATGCCAGCCTAAGAACTTCCTGGTACTGGGGAAGCAGGTAGGATGGCTGAGGCTGTGATCTGTAGAGGGGGCCATGCCCTGCCTCTTTGCAGATCGACAGCCACAACCATTATGACAGACTCCAGCTAGTAGGTAGGTACATGGGCATTCATTATGTTTACTGAATCTTTTTTTTTTAATATCTACAATCTCTCAAAATAACAATAAATCATGTTGCAGAAGAATTTCATGATGTGAGAAAATATTCACAACATAACTTTAACTGGAATCAGTCTATTGACAAAGCAATTTATTTAGAATAATTCTAATTTGGGGGAAAAAGTTTAAAAAGATCAAAGTTATTTACCTAAATGATGAGATTTTAAAATATTCTTTTTGTATTTACAAATATTGCATGAGGAGTATGCATTACCTGTATAATTAGGAAATAAGTTATTATAGTTCCTAATGTGACTGCTCCAAAGTCTGAAGCTCTTTTGTTTCAGTATTTTACTTTCCACAAACAAGCACACGTGATTGCTCCTGATGGTGACTTGACAGCGCGCCATCTTACAATGTGTCTCTGAATTATTCCTCTGCATCTCTTCACAAAATCTTATGTTCTCTCTCTCCTTTGTTTGAGGGAGTCCAGCTCCATGGCTGTGAAAGGGAGGCCATGGTTTTTTTTTTTGCAGAAACTGAAGCGCAAAGCAGGGTAAAGGCAGATATAAAGATGGAAAGGCTGCAAGAAGAGATATAGCCTCAGTGATTCAGACTGATCATGGATCCGTATAAACAAAATGTGCCCCTAAGTGTGCAGAGATGGTGCTTTATGGAGTCCGGAAGGCCTTCACATCCACAAACGTGTTTTATGGTCACAACAGAAACTTGCTGTTCCCACCACGAGCAGCTATTTCAAGTTCCTCTGCCTTGCCTTCACTCTTCTCTCTCCACCTGTGAAGAATCTAAGTGATTCCTTTGAAGTGCCTCCTCCTTGAAGCCCTTCCTTGAATCCAGGCAGAATTTGCCACACCTTCCTCTGTGCTCCCAGAGTGCATCGTATATACCTGATATTTTCATAGGTACTGACACTAGGTGTTGGAATAAACCTGTGTTCTGCCTCCACACCCCCACCTGAGCATGGCCTCCTCAAGGGCAGAAGTGGAGTTTCATTCATTTATGTATCCTCAGCGTTTAGCTCCTTGCCTGGCACAGAGTAGGTGGTCAACTTGGTAGACATGATGTAAAGGCAAGTAAGGAAGGTAATGTCACCTCCATCCAAAAAGGAGTAAACTGATGCTCAAGGATGGATGTCTGAAATCCCTCAGCTAGTAAGTGATGAAGTGGGAATTTGAATCTAGGTTAGTTTGACTGCCAAACGTGTGCGCTTTCAGTTCTGCGACTGATAGTCATCTCCATCACCATCATCGTCTTCCCACTGATAGCACTGGGCCCGGAACATCATAAATTCTAGTTGAATGAAGAAATGCACNCCAAAAAGGAGTAAACTGATGCTCAAGGATGGATGTCTAAAATCCCTCAGCTAGTAAGTGATGAAGTGGGAATTTGAATCTAGGTTAGTTTGACTGCCAAACGTGTGTGCTTTCAGTTCTGTGACTGATAATCATCTCCATCACCATCATCGTCTTCCCACTGATAGCACTGGGCCCGGAACATCATAAATTCTAGTTGAATGAAGAAATGCACTACTGCCATCATTATGATTATCACTTCCCCTTCTTGCTACCTAATAAAGCTTCTTTCTCACACTCTTGCCATAAGCATGTATTGACTGTTGAAGCATCCAGTACATCTTAACTTCTTCTGTATCTCCTGTGCTGCTAGCTAGCACAGTTTTGACCTGTCAGCACTTAATGATAGACTCATTGACTTGACTTGTTGACCTTCACATCCTAGAATGAGGAAATGCGCTCCAGCTGAGAACTCAGCACACTTCCTGGAAGAGGGCACACAGCTTGAGCCTGAGGACAAAGCTGTCACTCTTCACATCTCCAACCAAACGTTTAAAGTTAGTCTGGTAGAGTGGAAAGAGCCCTGAACTTGAGAGCCAAAGCTCTTGGTTTATATCCTTTTGCATTGATTTGCAAAGTAATTTTGGGCAAATCCCATTATATCGCTTAGTCTGTTTCTTCATGTGTGAAAGCAAGAGAGGTAATATTTTTTACTTTCTTCACAGATTGGTATGAAGGCTTATATAGGATCATGTGTGTGAAATTGCTTTCACTCTGGGAAGTCTTCCACATGGGCAAGGCATTCATGTCATTAAAAATAGAGGGAATAGAGCCATGAATTAATGAAACAAACTATCCTCTTCCTGCTGCTGCTGCTGCTAAGTCGCTTCAGTCGTGTCTGACTCTGTGTGACCCCATAGACGGCAGCCCGTGAGGCTCCTCCGTCCCTGGGATTCTCCAGGGAAGAACACTGGAGTGGGTTGCCATTTCCTTCTCCAATGCATGAAAGTGAAAAGTGAAAGGGAAGTCGTTCAGTCGTGTCTGACTCTTAGTGACCTGCAGCCTACAGGCTCCGCCGTCCCTGGGACTCTCCAGGCAGGAACACTGGAGTGGGCTGCCATTGCCTTCTCCCTATTCCTCCTCATATTTTGCTAAATCATAGATTTCAAGTTAACTCTCCTCTCTAGAGCCATCTTGGATTCTAACATCCTTTGATTGTGTGTGCATACACAGTGTGTGTGTGTGTGTGTGTGTGTGTGTGTGTGTAAGAGAGAGAGAAGAAAAGAAAAAACGACAAGGAGACTTGCCATATTATTCTGGAATTCTGGAAAGCACGTCCAAAAGGGATCTCAGGATTTGACTGGTACACATGCAGCTTTTATTTGATGGTGTGCTATTTTAAACAGTTCTCAGTTGGGAGGCTGGCAGCTCTGATTGTTTTTCAAAGCCCTGTCTTTTATCCCCATCGTTTTCTTCTTGCATAAATCCAGTCTGCATCCCTACCTTCTGTTTCCTTTCTGTCTTTGAGCTGAGAAGTAAGCAAGAGGCAATTTAGTAGCTGGACTGGAGGGGGACTGGGTTGCTTTAGAGAGATCCTTGGTTAATTGACTTGTTTGTTTTCAGATGAGTCATGTTCAGTCTGAGTTTTCCCTTAACTAGATGTTGGTGGTAGGCTTTTTCCTTGTTATGCTTCTTTCTTTTCTTGTTTCTTTGTCAGGCATAATCAGTATTGGTTTTGATGGAGCACCAGCCTGACTTTGTAGGGAGCTGTCATTATCTTCTTTCCTGAAATTAGAAGGAGAAATGCCACACTTGGCTGCATTTGGATGAGGGCTGAAATTCTAAATCCCCAGCTGTTCTCTTCCCCAAGGTCAAGCTTAGCCAAATCTTTCTAACCCCACATATTCCTGTTCCTCCGCCTCATCTGCCCAGAGATAGTTAAGGCTCCTGAGGCAATCCTTTCAAACAGGTGTTTACATTCTTAAATTTCTAATCTGGATATTTCTGGAAACAGGTAAACAGAGCCTCTGAGTTCAGCAGAAAGGTTTGAGCAGCAGGGGATGGGAAATTTACCTGCAGAGCAAAAGAGTGAATTAAGGTTTGGAGCCGTCAGTTGATGGAGGAACATAAACTGTTGAACACAGCTCCTGACATTGAACTGGCTTCATAAATGTTTATGAGTGAAGGGAGGGAGGGAGGCTGGAAAGAACTGAGGGGAGGGGAAGAGGGACACCTCCCTTACTGACTGCTGTTCACAGGATGTAGACGCTATATCTCAGGGGTCTCTGTCTAGGTCTACCTCTTCCTCTGCTCATCCTCTCTAGACTCAGGCTGCTCAAAACGAGCTCTGCACCTGCATCGCCTAGAAGTTTCACAGACACCTCTACTGTCAGGCCCTACCCCAGACCCACTAAATCAGAATCTGCATTTTAACAAGATTCAAATGCCTGTGAACACATCTACTCTTACAGCTTCCAGTGTGTGTTTGCTCTGACTTCTAAACATGCTTATGTAACCCTGCTGCTCTCAGGAACGTCAGATTCACACCTCTAAATGCCTACTGCCTGCTGGACCCTCTTCCTTCAAAGCTGACATGGAGTCATGTCAAACTTTGTAGGACTAAAAGACAGCTCTTGAACCTCAGAACTACTTCTCTATTTTTCCTCTTCTCCAGAAATGTCACTGCCCCCTACGAAGATCCTCAAGCCCCAAATGTGCACATTACTTTTCATTTCTCTTCTTTCCTTACCTCCACATCTAATTTACCAGCTAGTCTGATGCATTATTCTAAGTGTCTGTTCAACCCTCTCATTTCTCTATTCTCACTGCAGTAGACCTAGGCCAAACACACATTTTTGATTTAAATTACTATTCCCTTCCATTTTATCCCCATTTTCCAAAAGAAATTTTCCACTAAAGAAATCCAACCTTTATCTCATCACTTCACTGCTTAAAATCTTCCAGTGGGTTCCTATTTCATCTAGAATATAATCAAAAGAAATCATTACTTCAGTGAAAAATTCCCAGGAGATCTGTGGCCTAGCTACATCTCTGACCCAAACTTCTATATTTCCCCACTCTCCTACTGGGCTCCACCCACAGAGCTTCATCTCAGGGCTTCTGTATGAGCTATTCTCACTATCTTGCATGTTCTTTCTTGAGCTTACCATACTAGTTCTGTTAACTCAAATCACAGCCCAAATGTCTTCTCTTTAGAACAACCTTTCTTGATCATGTAATGTAAATTTGCTTCAGTTACTTCCCATGAGAATCACCTGCATAGTACTCATCACTGATTTGGTAATGTTTGTTGTTACATACGCATAAGTATATTTTTATATTTCTTCCTTTGAATGTAAGCTGCTTTTAAAAGGATCTTGAGTGTCCTATACCAGCTGTGGTGTTATGACACACAAACAAGCAAGGCTCCTGCAGATTTTAGACAACATATAGACCAGTGCTATCATTATACTTGTAGATTATTGAATAGGAATTTTGCTGGTTGCCCAGGATTAGCAATGAGAACCCAAAGGTCATGTCAAAGGGAATCAAGTGCCAAGTGAATGAGGGCAGACACTACTTTGAGGAACTTGGAAACCTCAATGTTTATACCAGTTTTCATTTCCATCTATTTCTATAAACCTTGCATTAATAAAAGACNTTGTAGATTATTGAATAGGAATTTTGCTGGTTGCCCAGGATTAGCAATGAGAACCCAAAGGTCATGTCAAAGGGAATCAAGTGCCAAGTGAATGAGGGCAGACACTACTTTGAGGAACTTGGAAACCTCAATGTTTATACCAGTTTTCATTTCCATCTATTTCTATAAACCTTGCATTAATAAAAGACTGAAGAGGAGGGAAGTTGCTGGCTAGGGAATAATACTGTGGTCTTTTCTTTCCCTCTCTCGAGGCTGTTCCCTCCAGCTAAGTGAGGAAATTTCCAAGAGAAGTATTACAGAGATTGGGGTGCTTTCAAGAGGGGAAATTGGGATCTTATTTCTGGTTATGCAGTTTAATCACTACAATGGACTGACTTTCTAAGCAGGGTGCTCTTAAGACTCTGCATCTGCCTAAGATAGAATTGGGCTTCCTTAGTGGCTCAGTGGTAAAAGAATCCACCCACCAAAGCGAAAGACGTGGCTTCGATCCCTAGGTTGGAAAGATCCTTTGGAGAGGGAAATGAAAACCCACTCCAGTATTCTTGCCTGGGAAATTCTATGGATGGAGGACCCTGGCAGGCTACAGTTCATGGTGTTGCAAAAGAATTGGACACAACTTAGCAACTAAACAACAAGAAGGATGGAAGTATCACTTGGTTTTATACAACACAGAGGAAATGACTGGCAACCTAGAGTTAGTCAAGAAAAGAAGAAATAGCCCTAAGTAAGAAATTTTTATACAATACTGTACCCTTGTCTAACTCAATGAAACTAAGCCATGCCCGCAGGGCAACCCAA
>SJYA01013729.1:0-14319 GCA_006410615.1 Neotragus moschatus
TCCACTGAGTCCGTGATGCTATCACCCCTATCAGAAACCTGTAGACTACTGATACTACGTATAAAATAGGTAACTAATGAGAACCTACTGTGTAGCACAGGATCTCTACTCAAGCTCTGGGGTGACCTAAGTGGGGAGGAAAGCCAAAAAAGAGGGGGTGGAGGTATATGTATATATATGGCTGAGTCACTTTCTTGTACAGTGGAAGCTAACACATTGTAAAGCAGTTATATGACAGGAAAATTAATTAAAGGATAAAAAGAAACAAACCCATGTGGCACGAAGCTGCCTCAGAAAACCTCTGATGGCCCTGAGAGATGTGCAACCAGAGAAAGAGAGCATTTGAGTACCTGGGGCCCTAAGCAGATATTGGCAGCCAGGATAAAATCATGCAAGTGGCATCCATTAAGTAAAAATAATTTGGTCGCATTTTTCTAATTCTCTTTTTTGTCTGCTCTGACTCTAGGTGTGCCCAAAGTCGAAGGAGAGGTAGAAGATGGGGGAAGACTGAAAAGCATAACAGATTATCAGCTGGAGCCTTAGAAGGGACAAGCTTTGTACTGGCTATGATTTGGGGGTATTGACTTTGATTTGTGTTTTTAATGTTGGAAAATGAGTCACAACTGACTTAACAAGAGCGTTCGCATCATTCAAAGTGGCTAGAAAGCTAAGGAATTTGCTTGAGTTGTCACGAAAGGGGAGAGACAAAGATCCAGCAGGATTTGATTGGAAGAAGTGACAGAAGACAAATGAAGCTATTTCTTGTTTATATCTCATTTAAGACATAGATGATCATTTGACAAATTCATGAAACTCTGGAGAGTGTTCTGAAGGGAAACTAAAGAGTGTTATGGGAATATTTAGCGATGCAACTTCCATGAGACCTTAAGCTTATCTGAAAAAACGATGTGTGATCTGAAACACGAAAAGGGAACAGTCATTAACCAGGTGGAACAGTGGGAAAGCACTTCTACAATGTGGGAATGCCTTGTGCAAAGGCCCTGGGGTAGAAGAGAATGGTTTGGAAAGGCCATTGAAAGGAGCAAAGGAGAGCATATGTCCGAAGGGAGGATGTGCCTGGAACAGGCAGGGCTCTGCTGGCCTTTGAAGGTTCTGATCTTTATCCTGAGAGGCTGTGAACGGAATTTTATGGGGTGGGCCATCAACTGTCCATCAACCCCTGTTACAATATGAAGTTGTTGCAAATAGAAGTGATGCTGACTGTCACTTTCTTGGCTCTTCCAGGTGACATCAATAAACTAAAGAGACTTTATTTGGCATCTGAATTGAATCTGCTTTCATTACTAAAAACTGTAAGTTCATTAAAAAAAAAATTTCTTTATTTATTTGGCTGTGCCAGGTCTTAGCTGTGGCATGAGGGATCTAGTTCCCTGATCAGGGATGGAACCTGGGCCTCTTGCATGGGAAGTGCAGAATCTGAGCCACTGGACCACCAAGAAAGCCTCCAAAAGTTGTAAATTCTTGTGAGAAAAGTGGTCTGTATATTAAAAAAAAAAAAGACAATTCGTGTATGCAGTTCAACAAATGACATTGACCTCTGGCAATGTGCCAGGGGCTGTTTCAGGAGATGAGGGGCTGAAAGGAAGACAGGACTCTAGTGCTGCCGAGCTCAGTCTAGTGGGGATTTCAAGTTATTAGGAAAGAGAGGTGCCTCCAAGGCCATCTGCCTGACTTTCCCATTTTGTAGATGAAAAAACAGCTTCAGTGAAAAGTGACACTTTCAAAGGTTACATTTATTCACAAGACCAGAATTAGAACTCACGTACCCTCTATATCATTTCCAAGATCCTCTCTCCTGCAAGCTGGCTTAAAACTCAACATTCAAAAATCTAAGCCCATGGCATCCGGCCCCATCACTTCATGGCAAACAGAAGGGGAAAAGCAGAAGCAGGGGCAGATCTCCTTGGGCTCTAAAATCACTGATGGTGACTGCAGTCAGGAAATTAGAAGACGCTTGCTTCTTGGAAGGAAAGCTATGACATACCTAGACAGCATATTAAAAACCAAAGACATCACTTTGCCGACAAACGTCCATCTAGTCAAAGCTATGGTTTTTCCAGTGGTCATGTATGGATGTGAAAGTTGGACTATAAAGAAAGTTGAGTGCTGAAGAACTGATGTTTTTGAACAGTGGCGTTGGAGAAGACTCTTGAGAGTTCCTTGACTACAAGGAGATCCAACCAGTCCATCCTAAAGGAAATCAACCCTAAATATTCATTGGAAGGATTGATGCTAAAGTGGAAGCTCCAATACTTTGGCCACATGAGGAGAAAAACTGATTCACTGGCAAGGACCCTGATGTTGGGAAATATTGACGGCAAAAGGAGAAGAGGGTGGCAGAGGGTGAGATGGTTAGATAGCATCCCCAGTTCAATGATCATGAACTTGAGCAAACTCTGGGAGATAGTGAAAGACAGGGAAGCCTGGCATGCTGCAGTGTATGGGCTCACAAATAGTCGGACATGACTTAGCAACTGAACAACAATAACTCCTCTGCAGAGACATCATCGCCGGTCACCAGGACCTGATTCCTGAGTTCCTGACTGGAGAAGACACAGTGGTATTTTTCATACATATTTTTCATATATGTATTTTTCATACACATAAATACCTATTATTATGGATAACTGAGAATTAACATAATGATATTATCCCAGACCATAATACTTGATTCTCACCTTTCTGCCCCAAATGTCGCTTCTTATATTTTAAGTCATAAGAAAATTTGTAAAAATTACAGAAAATATTGAACATACAGAAAAGTAAGAGATCGAATGGACAATGACTTGCAGCATACCCACGACTCCAGCTCAGTGGTTCCCAGGGGGAATATTATATCATCAACACCCCTAACTCACTGGTCCCCCACCCCTGCATTTGGTATGTTTGGAAGCAAATGCCACATATCATATTATCTATTTCAGGAAAACCTAGGAATTTTTATCATCTTGGATAATAACAGAGTGATTGACACCATGCAGATTTGTCAGCCCTGGAGAACTTTTAACCAAAAAAAAAAGGCATTCTTTAGGCAATTCAAAAATGTCTTAAAAGCACTTTACACACACACTGTTAGACTGTGCACTAAAAGTTCCGAAATATAATTTTATGCAGCTGTCAGGCTTTCTCAGTGAAGTTTTCAGAGTTCACGGGGAGCTCTCTGATGACTTGTTACAGAAATTCCAAGAAGGTTTGAGCTCTTTAAAGGCCCGTCTGTGGGCCTGTGGGTTTTGGGAAAGAACACAGTTCAGGGCTGGCCTTTGGTCCTGCTGCACGTGCAGGGGAGGTGAGCTGCTGCCAGCTGCTCTGGGTCTTGGCTTTTGCTAATGTAACCTGTCATGCCGTCCGAAGATTGTTTAGGAAACACAAGAGAACTAGCATCGTCCTTAAAATGTTAGGGAGACCTGGGATCTTGGGATGTGAAGGCCAACAGAGTGGTGTGCATTGCCTCGGGAATTNTGCATGGGAAGTGCAGAATCTGAGCCACTGGACCACCAAGAAAGCCTCCAAAAGTTGTAAATTCTTGTGAGAAAAGTGGTCTGTATATTAAAAAAAAAAAAGACAATTCGTGTATGCAGTTCAACAAATGACATTGACCTCTGGCAATGTGCCAGGGGCTGTTTCAGGAGATGAGGGGCTGAAAGGAAGACAGGACTCTAGTGCTGCCGAGCTCAGTCTAGTGGGGATTTCAAGTTATTAGGAAAGAGAGGTGCCTCCAAGGCCATCTGCCTGACTTTCCCATTTTGTAGATGAAAAAACAGCTTCAGTGAAAAGTGACACTTTCAAAGGTTACATTTATTCACAAGACCAGAATTAGAACTCACGTACCCTCTATATCATTTCCAAGATCCTCTCTCCTGCAAGCTGGCTTAAAACTCAACATTCAAAAATCTAAGCCCATGGCATCCGGCCCCATCACTTCATGGCAAACAGAAGGGGAAAAGCAGAAGCAGGGGCAGATCTCCTTGGGCTCTAAAATCACTGATGGTGACTGCAGTCAGGAAATTAGAAGACGCTTGCTTCTTGGAAGGAAAGCTATGACATACCTAGACAGCATATTAAAAACCAAAGACATCACTTTGCCGACAAACGTCCATCTAGTCAAAGCTATGGTTTTTCCAGTGGTCATGTATGGATGTGAAAGTTGGACTATAAAGAAAGTTGAGTGCTGAAGAACTGATGTTTTTGAACAGTGGCGTTGGAGAAGACTCTTGAGAGTTCCTTGACTACAAGGAGATCCAACCAGTCCATCCTAAAGGAAATCAACCCTAAATATTCATTGGAAGGATTGATGCTAAAGTGGAAGCTCCAATACTTTGGCCACATGAGGAGAAAAACTGATTCACTGGCAAGGACCCTGATGTTGGGAAATATTGACGGCAAAAGGAGAAGAGGGTGGCAGAGGGTGAGATGGTTAGATAGCATCCCCAGTTCAATGATCATGAACTTGAGCAAACTCTGGGAGATAGTGAAAGACAGGGAAGCCTGGCATGCTGCAGTGTATGGGCTCACAAATAGTCGGACATGACTTAGCAACTGAACAACAATAACTCCTCTGCAGAGACATCATCGCCGGTCACCAGGACCTGATTCCTGAGTTCCTGACTGGAGAAGACACAGTGGTATTTTTCATACATATTTTTCATATATGTATTTTTCATACACATAAATACCTATTATTATGGATAACTGAGAATTAACATAATGATATTATCCCAGACCATAATACTTGATTCTCACCTTTCTGCCCCAAATGTCGCTTCTTATATTTTAAGTCATAAGAAAATTTGTAAAAATTACAGAAAATATTGAACATACAGAAAAGTAAGAGATCGAATGGACAATGACTTGCAGCATACCCACGACTCCAGCTCAGTGGTTCCCAGGGGGAATATTATATCATCAACACCCCTAACTCACTGGTCCCCCACCCCTGCATTTGGTATGTTTGGAAGCAAATGCCACATATCATATTATCTATTTCAGGAAAACCTAGGAATTTTTATCATCTTGGATAATAACAGAGTGATTGACACCATGCAGATTTGTCAGCCCTGGAGAACTTTTAACCAAAAAAAAAAGGCATTCTTTAGGCAATTCAAAAATGTCTTAAAAGCACTTTACACACACACTGTTAGACTGTGCACTAAAAGTTCCGAAATATAATTTTATGCAGCTGTCAGGCTTTCTCAGTGAAGTTTTCAGAGTTCACGGGGAGCTCTCTGATGACTTGTTACAGAAATTCCAAGAAGGTTTGAGCTCTTTAAAGGCCCGTCTGTGGGCCTGTGGGTTTTGGGAAAGAACACAGTTCAGGGCTGGCCTTTGGTCCTGCTGCACGTGCAGGGGAGGTGAGCTGCTGCCAGCTGCTCTGGGTCTTGGCTTTTGCTAATGTAACCTGTCATGCCGTCCGAAGATTGTTTAGGAAACACAAGAGAACTAGCATCGTCCTTAAAATGTTAGGGAGACCTGGGATCTTGGGATGTGAAGGCCAACAGAGTGGTGTGCATTGCCTCGGGAATTTAATCAGAGTTGGCAGGCACAGAATGGAGCCTGTCAGCCCTGGGGAAGGATCTCAGTGGGGCTGGACAGGCCTTCTCCATCCCTGCAGTGATGCAGACAGAAAAGAGAGACCGGGGAGACATTGACCTGGAAGGCAGACCATAGGAAACAGAACTCTGCGCCTTTGCATAACCACGTTTGTGCTTCCTGTAGCACTGACTTCAGTTCACACATCTCCCTGAGAAAGATTTGGCATACGAGAGATTCTGCATCTTTATTTTTATTTTTTTAATTTTCATATTCTGGTATGTGTGTGTTCTTTTAAAAATTGACATATAGCTGACATGTGACATTTTATTAGTTACAGATGTACCGAATAACGGTTTCCTATATGCAATATTGCAAAATGATCACCATAAGTCTAGTTGACATCTAACACCACATGTAGTTACAAACTATTTTCTTTTTTTTTTCTCGTGATGAGAACTTTTAAGATTTACTCTCTTCAGTTCAGTTCAGTTGCTCAGTTGTGTCCGACTCTTTGCAACCCCATGGACTGCAACACACCAGGGCTCCCTGTCCATCACCAACTCTTGGAGTTTACCCAAACTCGTGTGCATTGAGTCAGTGATGCCATCCAACCGTCTCATCCTCTGTCGTCCCCTTCTCCTCCTGCCCTCAATCTTTTTGCTCTCTTAGCAACTGTCAAATATACAATACAGTATGATTAATCATGGTTGCCATGCTATATATTATATCCCAGGGCCTATTTATCTTATAACTGGAGGTTTGTGCCTTTTGACTGTCTCCACTCATTTCACCCACCTCCCGCCCCCACCTCTGGCCACCAGCGATCTGATCTCTGTGTCTATGATCTAACCTTTTTTTAAATATTCCACATAGACATGAGGGGATAAGGTGTTTTTTTCCCCTCTGTCTTGCCTATTTAATTTAACAAAATGTCCTCAAGTTTCATTCATGTTATGGCAAACGGTACCATTGCCTTCATTTTTATATGGCTAAATAATATCTCATTGTATAAATGCATGTATATACACTAGATTTTCTTTATCCATTCATCCATTGATGAACACTCAAAGTGGTTTCTGAGATGCCATATCTTTCAGCAATAGACAATAAAATATAGTTACCATTCATCAAGAGTTTATTAGGGCAAGGCACTGTCCTAAGTGTTTTCTGTGCATTTCTCATTTATTCTTTACCACATGAAGTAGCAGCTATGATTTCCTCATGATAAGGGAGGAGGGCTGAGGTTAGGGTCAGGTGGGCAAGGCTGGTAAGGGGCAGAGCTGGACTCCAAAACCCTCACCTTTACTAGTGATCACCTCATCCGTATGGGTAGAATCCAAAGGTTGCTCAAGTTTTGGATTAGGAGTCTGTCTTTCATGACATTCAACACACTCAACAGCAATGAGAATGGGAGACTTCTATTAAAATGTGCTGCTTCAAAATTAAGCACAGAAAGGAGACGGGGGGTGGTGGAGGAGACAGCCTTGGCGCTGTTCCTTTTGTCTTCTGGAGGAGGGATCCCCCAAACACTCCACCCCTTCGTTTATTCTACCCCACAGAAGGGGTATAGATGGATTTGGGACATTTCGGAAAAACTAGGTTGTGCTCCACTCAATTGTCTGGGGATGGAAATCTGCTCAGTTTCAGAGAATCTTGATTAAGAAGCTCCTTTGCCATCACACCAAAGCAATATTCCTAAAAAGGTATAATTTATAGAGAGTATAAGTCACTCTTTTCTGTGTACTGTCCAGTGAGTTTTGACCAATGTATACAGTTGTGTAAGTCACAGATTAAAGACAGAGCAGTTCTATCCCTTCCTAATTGTTTCGTCATGTCTCTCCGTAGTAAGAACTCTCCCCCATTCCAACCACTGGCAGCCACTGACTTTATTTCTGGCCCGACAATTTTGCCTTTTCCAGGATGTCATAGAAATGGAGTCGTATAGCATGTGGGCCCTCGAGTCTGTATTCTCTCTTTCACTGAGTGTAAGCTTTTGAGAGTCATTCACGTTCCTTTCCCTCCAAAGGACTATTCTGCTAGATGGGAGCACCACAGTTGGTTTGTCTAGGTACCAGCTAAGGGACGTTAGACTTTCCCCCAGCGTTTGACTCTTCTAAATTAAAGCTGCAATAAACATTCATGCACTGATCTTTGTATGGTCTTTCCATTTCTCTTTCATTGGTCTTTGTGTGGACACATATTTCCATTTCTTTTGGCTAAATACTTAGATTGCTGGTGAATACCTTAAGTGTATTGAGAGTTGGACCATAAAGAAAGCTGAGTGCCAAAGAACTGATGCTTTTGAACTGTGGTGCTGGAAAAGACTCTTTGAGAATCCCTTGGACTGCAAGGAGGTCAAACCAGTCCATCCTAAAGGAAATTGGTCCTGAATATACATTGGAAGGACTGATGCTGAAGCTGAAGCTCTAATACTTTGGCCACCTGATTCTGGGAAATATTGAAGGCAAGAGGAGAAGGGGACAACAGAGGATGAGATGGTTGGATGGCATCACTGACTTGATGGACATGAGTTTCACCAAGCTCAGGGAGTTGGTGCTGGACAGGGAAGCCTGGCGTGCTGCAGTCCATGGGGTCACAAAGAGTCAGACACGACTGAGCGACTGAACTGAACTGAACCTTAAGTGTATATTTAACTTCACAGGAAACTGCTGAACTGTTTTCCAAAGAGCTTATGCTATTTCGTATTTCAGCAGCAATGGATGTAAGTTCTTATCTCCACATCCTTGCCAGCACTTGGTATTACTGGTTTTACCATTCTAATTTTAGCTATTCTAATTTGTGTGCTGTGGCACTGCACTGGTTGCCTGGTGGCTCAGTGGTAAATAATTTGCCTGCAAGGCAGGGGTCACAGGAGACACAGGTTGGATCTCTGGGTCGAGAAGATCCCATGGAGGAGAGCATGGGAACCCACTCCAGTGTTCAGGCCTGGAGAATCGCATGGACAGAGGAATCTGGAGGGCTATCGTCCATAGGGTCACAAAGAGTTGGACACGACTGAAGTGACAGCACGCATGTCCGAATGGCACTGTGGTGGGGTTTCAATTTGCGTTTCCTTAATGATGTTGACTATCTCTTCATGTACTTATTTGCCATCTGTATGTCTTCCTTGTTGAAGAATCATTTAAACTATTTTTTCACTTTGGGTTATCTGTTTATCATTGGTTGTAAAAATTTATATATCTAGACATAAATCAGATGTGTGTTTTACAAATAGTTTCCCTAGTCCGTGATTTGCTTTTATTAACAATGTCTTTTGAAGAGAAGCATTTCAAATAGAGTTTATGAGCTTCTTTCTTTTATAGTTAGTGTTTATATATCCTATTTAAGAAATCTTTGCCCAAATCAAGGTCACAAATGTATCCTCCTAGAAAATTTACAGTTTTAGTTTTTACATTCAGGTTTATGATCCTTTTTAATTTTTTTTTTATATGGGGTAAGACAAGGGCGAAGTTTCTATTTCTTTGCACATTAGAAGTCAAGTGTTTTTTTGTGTGTGAATACATAGAGAATGGCCAGACCATATTTACAATGGACTTTGACCCACAACCTGAGGCAACCTGCCCAGGAAACCAACCCTCCTACCTACCATGACAGCCAAGAAAGCCAGTCTGTTATATGCTAGATTCGTGGGAAGTCAGACTGCTATTTCCAGTAATAATCCAGGAAATCAAACAATAACCTCTGCAAGTCAGCCTCAAATGTACAGAACATGGTTAACAACTGACAGCTTCCCTAGTTATTGTCTCTACTTCCAACTTAAAGTCCAACCAGAGAAAGCCAAATATACATTGCAGCCAGTCATATAGGATGCCCCACTCCTAATTACCCCATCTGCAACTCTCCCACGCAATGGGGGCATGCCTGAAGCCCCCTCTGTCTCCCACCATGAACTTTTCCGCTTCTCTGCCAGCCTTTGAATCTCTGCTAACATTCAAGTGTTGGCGGCTGACTCCCTTGCTAGAGCAAGCTCTGAATAAATAGCCTGTCCTTCTTCTCACTGAGTTGGTCTTCATTTATTTCCACAGTGTGAATGCCAACAATGCTTTGTTTATTTCTCAGTTTTCATAAAGCTCTGGCAGGGAACGTGGATACTATTTATTAAAGTCCTCAATAAATGTGGATGCTTTCGAACTGTGGTGTTGGAGAAGACTCTTGAGAGTCCCTTGGGCAGCAAGGAGATCAAACCATTCAATCCTAAAGGAAATCAACCTTGAATATTCACTGGAAGGACTGAGCTGAAGCCCCAGTACTTTGGCCACGTGATGCAAAGAGCCAACCAATTGGAAAAGACCCTGATGCTGGAAAAGATCAAAGGCAAATGAGAAGGGGGCAGCAGAGGATGAGATGGTTAGATAGCATCACTTACTCAATGGATGTGAGTTTGAGCGAACTCTGGGAGATGGTGAAAGAGAGGGAAGCCTGGTGTCCTGCAGTCCATGGGGTTGCAAAGAGTCAGACATGACTTATCGACTTAACAACAACAAAATACACTCAGGTTCCATTCATGTTGTCTCAAATGGCAAGATTTTCTTCATTCTAAAGTCTGAATAATTTTTCATTATGTATGCCATCTCTACTTCATCCATTCAACCTTTGATGGGCACTTAGGTTGCTGGCATGTTTTGGCTGTTGTGAATAATGCTGCAATGAACATGAAAAGGCAGATCTCTCTTTGAGATCCTGTTTTCCTTTCCTTTGGATAAATACCCAGAAGTGGGATTGCTGGGCCATCTACTTGTTTTTTCTTTAAACCAATATTATATCATAAGCATTTCTCCTCTGTTATTCTTTGGAACTATTAACAGCCAAAGAATATCCATCAAGAAACTGTACCATCATTTAATCTCTGCCCCCTTTTATTAGACAATAAAACTGTTTCCATTTTTTCCTATAATAAATGAGATTATATTGAAAATTTTTGTGCAAAAGCCTTCATCCCCATTTAGGATTATTTCCTTAGGATAGATTCCCAGAAATGGAATTACTGGGTCAAAAAATTTGGATGTTTTATGTCTCTCTTGGTACATGCTGACAAACTGCCTTCCAAAATGCTGTGTGAATTTATACTGCCCCATCCCTTTATGAAAACAAAGGCACAGGAATGTAAGCCCCTTCACAGTCAGGCACTGATAGTCCCTGGAACACAGGCAGAGCCAAGAATCTCTCATTTGGAAGTAACGCTAAAGGTCAGCAAATCTGACCTCCACTGAGACTCTATTCTAGAGGTGTGTTTTGTGGAGAGAAAGTCCAAATTTGCTTCACAGCATTGTTGGTAATTGTACCCTCTCTGGGATGGGTGGCCCCAGAGTCTTTACACAACCTCAGCCTGGGGCTAAGCCCTGGTCTTTGCAATTTTGTAGAACTAGTCCCACGATCGCAAAGAGTTGGACACGACTGAGCGACTGAATTGAACTGAACTGAACTGAGTCCCATGATGGGCACTCAGTTGGGCACTCCATCCATCTGGGCAGATGAGATATGAGGGTCAAAGGCTGATTGAAGCCCTCTCATTATCCCCCTGGGTAGACAACACTGGCAAGACACCAGCGGCAACTTTGTGTTGGGACTGAACAGTTGCCCCTGGTATGGCCAGAGTTCAGGGGCACCAGAGACCCTCAGTCCCCAAGACTCCTCTTCTAAGGGGTCTTGTATGGGATACTCTTAGAAAGCTTTCTAGGGATCCTTGCTCAAAGAGTCCCATGATTAGGGAGGAATCACATGACTTGGGAGGAATCACGTGACCAGGGAGGTAGACTCCATTTCTATGTCTTCTGCACTCAAGCTGTCAGGCCTTCCTGGCCCTCATCTCAAGGTACTATCCTGACTTGGACCTACGAATGACTTTCACCCTAATCAGGCCTTTCAACCTGGCCTTCCCTCGGCTTACAGGCTATTTAGAACCAGACACTTTTCCAGATCCTGCTGGAAGCTGGCTCTGCCAACTCCAGGACCAGCCACTGGCCATGTGCTCAGGGTGGGGGGTGGACAAGCCCACTCTAGTCCTTGTATACACTTGATTCTCTTTATGCTCTGTGACGTTGCACATTGTTCCTCTCTTTCAACCTGCGAGATCTTTCTGTTTCCTTGCTTGATTCACCCCCACGTTCATTCAAAAAATCTTCATTAATTTTCAACTCTGTGCCCAGGCATTGGTCAACACTCGGTCACTTCTTCTTCTTACAACTTTGGAAGGTAGTTACTGTTACCAGTATTTTCATTTTATACAGGAAAAAGTTGAAGAGGTGAGTTTCTCATCTGAGGCTGAACAGTCTTAGACTTTTAGCCACTATATTTTAGTGCCCCTTTTAGCAGTTACATATGCTGAAGACAGCAAGAGCTACAAAGCAAAAGAAGAGAGGCTGGTGACAGAGATGAAAAACAGGGCAACTACTTTAGTTTGAGGGATCAAGGCAGACAACTCTAACACTCAAGAGGATTCCTAGGGGTGACTTCACTAGGTAAAGACAGGAAAACTGCCTTCCAGGAAGGGAGACAAGCATGTATAAAGGAGAGGGCTTTGGGAACTCTAGGAAATAAAAGGACAGCGGGTTGGAGCTTATAGGATAAGATAGCCTGCAAAAGAGAAGGTCAGAGGAATAGGCAAGGCGATGTCATTTCAGAGCTTGAAAAGCTTGAATTTTATTATAGGAGCGATGGGAGCCATTAGTCAGGGGAAACTCTAATCTCTGTCATGCTGAAAATGATGCTCTAGTTGTGTGGGGAATGGGTCCAAGGGGGCTGGCCTGGGGAGATTTCTGATCAGTTGGGAGGATGATGCAGATAAGCGGGCAAGAGATGGTTATGTTGGTCATTGTGGTGGTAGGAGATAGAGAAGAGGAGAGATTTTTGAGCATATGCTTAAGTCCTGGAGGATCAGACAGGGTGTCCTGTGGGGAGCCGCTTCTGCGCTCCTCACCAGCTGGCCCCAGCACGGTCTCTCTGCTCCCACGGGACCTCGCTCGCTGATCAGCCTCTTGTCTGCATCTTATCTCCTCTGCTTCCTCTCTGGGCTGTGAACTCTCTGGTGTTTATTGTTCTGTTCGCGGCTGTACCCCTACTCTAGAGCATGGTCGGTGGTTTTTAAAATGGGCTCAGGGTCATTTACTGTGTGCCATCTCTGAGCAAAGGTTCATATGCATCATCTGTGTACTAGGCTCAGCAAGCTCATATGCGGTGGTTACTATTTCATCGCCACTTTCCAGATGAGGAAGCACAGGCGTAGAGTGCCACTGCCTTTTCCACACTCGTGTAACTCTGAGGTGTAGAGCCAAGGCTGGAATCGAGGTGTGCTGGTGACAAAGACCCTGTGTGGGTCACCCAGCCACGCTTCCTGCTTGCACCTCCCCCAGGGGTACCCATCAGGAAAGCAGGGTTCTTTCTTGGATTGCCATCACGTTAGACAACCTGGCCCAGGGCAGCAGGCACCAAGTAGGTGTGCATGGCGCTCAATGCATGTGCCATTCATTGCTCAGTTATGTCTGACTCTGTGGCCCCAGGGACTATAGCCCTCCAGGCTCCTCTGTCCTTGGAGTTTTCCAGGCAAGAATACTGGAGTGGGTTGCCCTTTCCTCCTCAGGGGGTCTTTCTGACCCAGGATCAAACCGGTGTCTCCTGAGTCTGCTGCACTGCAGATGAATTCTTTACCAGCTGAGCCACTGGGGGAAGCCTGGTACTCAACCAAACCTAATTAGACAGTGTCAACATTCAATGGGACACTGTTTAGCCATTAAAAGGGATGGAGTGCTGATACTTCTTACAACATGGATGAACCTTGAAAACATTGTTCTGATTGAAAGAAGCTGGACACAGAAGACCATGAGTTACATGAGTCCATTTGTACGAAATATCCAGAGTAGATAAACTCATAGAGACAGAAAGCAGATTGGGAATTGCCAAGAGCTGGAGTTGGGAGTGAGAAATGGGGAATGGACTACTAAATGGGTTCAGAGATTTTTTTGGGGATGATGCAAATATTTCAGATCTTGATAGAAGTGGTGGCTGTAAACATTGTTAACACAGTGGATGCCACTGAATCAAGATGGTTAATTTTAAGTTATGTAAGTTTCACCTTGATAAAAAAATGCATTGGAATGAAATGTACTAGCTTCCAGTTAGTAGTTAACCAAGGAGCAAGAAAAGGATCAAAAATGGGATTTTAGCTAAACCTATCATTTTTTCTTTATAAATAATCTTTAAATTTCTTTATAAAAGATCTGAAGCAAAAAAAATAATCTGCCATTCCTTAAGTGGTTGCTGGAAATTCTTTCCTATGGAGAAGTGGAGCTTCAAGACAGGGCAGCAGCTGAGCAAGAAGCAGAGCTGGCCACGGCTCAGCCCAGTTGTCTTTCCGTTGAAGCCTCTGACTTCAGTGTAAAAGGAGGGACTTCACACTGTGTGCTGTGGCCACAGTTCCTGTCTCAGGATGCGTGCAGGGTTGAGGTGAGACCTAACCAACGGCAGGGATCAGCTTCCCACCACTAGTCTCTCTTCTTTCCAGTGGAAGAGGAGGTGTCGAGGCACCCAGGCACGTGAGTGGAAGGTTGAGTCTCCCCAACGAAAGCAAAATCCAATGTCGTGGAAAGAGCCGGTGCTGCTCAGGCTTGTAGGGGAGTGGGGTTCAGGCACCAACACTTACTGAGAGCCCCCAGGGCCCCTCCTGGACCCCACCACTGAACACGTGCCAACATGGCTAACTTTCAGAGCCACCTCTGGGGTAGGTTGCATTTGCCTGCGTTCTGTAGCTGAGAA
>SJYA01013730.1:0-10365 GCA_006410615.1 Neotragus moschatus
TGTTTGCAAAACACAAGAGGCCGTGAGAGAGTGGGGCAGGAGAGGCTGACTGGTGCCGTGCCCTTGGTTAATTTCTCCACACCTTCCCCCAAAAGAGGCACAGTCTCCGTTGCCTCCCATGAGGTCTGGGCCGGGGGGTGACTACCACGACCGAAGGAATACGGCAGAAGTGACTCTAAGCCAGCTTCCAGGTCCAGGCTTTAAGAAGCTGGCAGCTTCCAACTCACGCCTCTCGGAATCGTGAATCACCGTCCAAAACACGTGCCCGCCTTAATGCTGCCATGCTGCCGTGGCCACACTCAAGAGCTCCAGCTGACAATTCCAGCCGCATCAGCTTTCCAGCCATCCTCCAAGACAGCAGCAGAGGTGTGAGTGAAGCGCAGGGAGCCTCCAGGCCAGCCCACCCACCAGCTAGACGCCACGAGGGACCTGGGCCGTGGAGAGCAGGAACCACCCAGCCAAGCCCTGCCCAAACCCTTACCCCACAAAACCATGAAAGATAATCAGATGATAACATCTTAACACACCAAGTTTAGGGACAATTTGCTACGGAGCAACAGATAACCAAAACAGCACTCAGGAAGTATCTGCTGGATGACTAAGTAAATGAATGAAGCAGATGGGACTCTTCCCGTTTTATTTAATGAGCAAACTGGTCCAGATAATTAAAGCAATTCACTCAAGACCACAGTCACTGAGGGACAGCAGCTATCTGACTCCAAGCCTCTCAGTTCACTTCCACACAAAGACGAGGGTTTGGATTTCTTCGGTATCAGCACTAATGCAATGATTCCAACCCACTCAAATGGTCATCTAAGATTTGCTTTTAAAGAAACCTCCCCCTGAAAATTACTGAGAAAGGGACCATAAAACCTTCTCTAAGCCACTGAGGTAGGTACATCTTTAAATTCACAATAAACCTGCCTGCCATCCTAGAAAGATCCTGTCTAGTTTTTCATCCTAAAATATGTACGTGCTATGGCTAGGCGGAAAGAACACCTGCTCACGTGCAGAGCGATCACAGGTCCACTTACACCGTTTCCCAGATTCGGCTCCCTGCTTTAAAACACTTATCAGACCCGTGTTTGGATGTCCGGTCACATTTCTGTGTATGTGTTCAGCGATCGTTTATTCTATTCTCTAGTTCTTTTTTTAAAATTCAGCTACCTAGGTTAACGACTTCTTACCTGTTTTAAGTGATAAAACCCACTAAAACTGTTGCTTTTCCCCCTCAACAGAGCTGACCACACTAAACTGACCCACCTGTTCCCGGATCCCACGAAGGGCACAGAGTCTTGTCACACCTCCAGACTGGGGGGTTCTCACCCTGAGTGCCACTGAAGGGCTCCTGCGAGTCCACAGAAATGTGCACATCCGTATGTTTTTTGGGGAACATCACCCTCAGCATATACCAGGAGCTCAGGGAAAGTCAGAACATCAATGAGCACAAACTATTTCTCTCATAAGCATTGATAATGGAACTACTATTTACCAAGGCCAAGACCTTTATTTCTCCATAAAGCATCTCTAACCCATAAGACTGCCTACAGGGTAAGTGTTATTAGTCCTGTGTTTACAAAGAGGAAACCAGGGCTTGTGGAGGTTGAGAGATTTTCGCAGAGCTTTATAACAAGGAAGTTGAGGTACTAAAATCCAAACCCAAGTCAGTTTGACTCCAAACTCTGTGGTCTTCCAACTCAACCGCGCTAAAGAAAGCAGAAAGCCAAAGAAAGAGGAAAACTGCCCCGTGACAGTTTTCCTAGGGCCCCCCTAGGCAGCAATCCACCCCCTGGGGCTGACGTTATAACTTCTCAAGGACTCGGGGTGGCAGGGGTGGGGGGGGTGGAATAAACCAGCCTCAGACACGGCTGCCCCCTGCCCCCTAGTAATGAACGAGGCAGGACCAAGGATCTTGGACCTCATATGAAGAGCAGTCGGAGAAGGCTCAAAGTCAAACGACCACTGCGGGAAGGGGGAAAACGTGTGCCGAGGTGGCCTTGAGGAGAAGCGGCTGCCATGGCAACAGAAAGACAGCCCACGGACTCGCGGGCTCGGCCCCAGCGGAGTTATAATCAATGTTTAGGGGAGGCATGGAGACGGCATGTCTCGCCTGAGCAAAACAATCAGAACTGAAAATTGATAAACTTGGGTGGCTTCCCCAAACCTCCTTCAATATTCCTGGGCTGTGAAGACAGGCCGACCTAGCCTTGAATCCTGGCTCTACTGCTAACTAGCTGTGCGNGGGAGGCATGGAGACGGCATGTCTCGCCTGAGCAAAACAATCAGAACTGAAAATTGATAAACTTGGGTGGCTTCCCCAAACCTCCTTCAATATTCCTGGGCTGTGAAGACAGGCCGACCTAGCCTTGAATCCTGGCTCTACTGCTAACTAGCTGTGCGGCCAGAGACAGAGAACATGAATCTTTGTGTGTGTTGTCTTTCCAGTAAGTGGAGACATTCACGTAGATTCCTAGCACCCTTAATAGAGGGGCGGTGCCCAGCACAGAAGCAGACGCCCAGGACGTGACACTGTGTCACCTCCGCCCCTCCCGCCAGCCCCGCAGGCTGGCCTCTCCGCCCAGGCTCCCTGTGTGGGCCCAGCTGAACCCCATCCAAGACGCAGCTCTGCCCGCTCCGCCCTGCACACACCTCCCCACCCCGCAGGAAACCTGGGCCTGAAGCCCAGCACACCCTCCACACGGAGACCCTGAGAG
Organism: Neotragus moschatus; assembly: GCA_006410615.1. Lineage (NCBI taxonomy): Eukaryota > Metazoa > Chordata > Mammalia > Artiodactyla > Bovidae > Neotragus > Neotragus moschatus. The sequence continues at coordinate 2,715 of SJYA01013730.1, forward strand.
ATGAGGCGTGCAGACTGGGTGCCGGCTCCACTGCCGAGCCCTCTTACTCGAGTAGTGGCAGGAGTGGAGAAAGAAGATGACTGGGCGAGTGAGGACGTCGGGCCGCCCAGCCAGGCCAGGGCCAGCTGAGCCAGCAGCAGGAGAGCCACGGGATCTGAACCCCGGGTTTCTGACTTAGGGCACAGTAGCCCACCTGTGAGCAAAGCACAGCCCCCTGGAGAAGCTGGACTCTGATTAGCCGGAAGAGTCCCGCCTCCTTCCTGGAGGAGGCGTTAGGAAGGGCAGGATGAAGCTGAAGCGCTCAGGGCAGAGAGAGAACGACCCCCACCTACTCCTCCCGCAGCTCAGCCCCTCGAGCCCCAGCCCAGCACACTGCCTTCAGCCGCGCCCCCGTCTGCTCAACTGCGGCCGCTGCTCAAGTGCCCTCCGGACTCTGGTTCACCCACCAAAACACACGCCCTCCTCTGATCCTTGCATCTCTGCCCTGAACCTTCAGCAGCTCCGAGTAAACTGATGGACGAAGCCGCCCTAACAAGCAGTTGCTCCAGGCTCCCTTCGGGGGTGGGGGGGCTCCCTCCTTGCTTTATCTCACCCAACTGCTCCATCAGCCCTCCAGGCCCCCGCCTGTCTCCATCCATGCCCCCCAGGAAAGAAGATAATAAAAACCTCTCCAGTTCTGCCTGGAGACAGCACGCTCACCTGACAAGGGCCAATCCCAGGGCCACGCCTTCCACAAAGCCCTCCCCGATTTCTCCAGCCCTCTGCAACCGTCCTCCCAAATACTACCCACCACTTTTCCCTACGAACCTCCACGGCACTTTGGAGAGTACTGGGCACCTCACATCCATCGTACCTCCTCCAATCCTCACAGCAGCTGGGGCTGCAAAGCAGAGGCTCTGACAAAACCCACTCCACCAACCAGGAAACTGCAGTTCAGAGAGCTCCAGCAATTTAACCAAAGGGGAAAAGTGGTGGAATCCAGATTCAAAACCAGGTTTATCTCTGTCCTTTTCACTAAACAAGTGGTTTTTCAAACTGAGCTCACGAACAAAGCCCTCGGATGAGCAGTGCTGAAGCCTGGCCAGCTGTCGGCACCATGTAACTGCATGTTCCCAGGCCTTCCTCCAGAAATTGACTCAGCTGGCTGGAGGAAAGCAAGCAAGTTCATAATGGGTTTTAATGCAGGAATCTGCAGATACACCTGTTTACCTGCTTCTAAACAAAGAGACGTGGGGAAAAAATCTGAAGACCCCTACCCTACATCAGACCACCACCCTTCACAATGAGTGGCCTCAGGAAGCCTTCATGACCCATCGGCAGAGCAGCCTCAGTTTCCACCCACACGGGCCATACTCCTTGGCTTGAAGATTCCAGCCCCAAGCTGAGCACTGCCTTTGCATATCAGAGGCTCTCTTTCAGCAGGTGTTTTTTGTTTTTTTTTAAGTGGATTATATGAAAAATAAAATATCCCTATAATCTTAGAATCACATTAGAAATGAAAAGCCAGGCCCTCACACTTCCTCTCCCAGGCAGCTAGTTTGTTTTATCTCCAGCCAGGTGGAGAATGAGAAGGTTCTCATCCATCAAATTTCCATCTTATCAGGAGGCTTCACTGTGAGAAAGCTTGTCAGTGGTTACCTTTAAACATACAGAGGAAACTTCGCTAAAATCTTAATGAGGTACAGAAACTCAGTGATGTAAGAGCTTTCAGAAAGAGCAGGAGACACTGGTGCTCCAGTCACACTCTGCGGAGCCTCGTGGCTGCTGGGACTGAGGCGGGAGGCGGACGTGGTAGGGAGAGGGGGGCCGCCCGGCTTCTTACCGCGACTCTCCCTGAGCATCTCTGCCTCCGTGTTTTCTCTCTGGAAGAATCGTTTGGACAAAGAATGGGTGGAGTGAAGTCGCTCAGTCGTGTCCGACTCTCTGCGACCCCATGGACTGCAACCCACCAGGCTCCTCCGTCCATGAGATTCTCCAGGCAAGAATGCTGGAGTGGGCTGCCATTTCCTTCTCCAGGGGATCTTCCCGATCAAGGGATCGAACCCAGGTCTCCCGCATCTGAGCCTCCAGGGAAGACAAACAAAGAATTCATATGCTCAAAAAATAAACGGAGACCACGGAAATGAGACAGTTCATGCCACAGAGACCAGTAACCATGTGAGCGGTATGATTCTGAGCAGGGAGCTCCGTGTGGGTTTCCCCAGGAAGCTGGGGGCAGAGAAATGGACAAAGGCGGGGAAGCTCAAACTGTGCAGGGGTTGGGGTGAAGCATCCCAGCAACGCAATGGGGCACACCCGCCCTCACCCCAGCCCTGCCTGCGCCCCATGCCGGGCTCATTCACGACACCCCAGCCTCGACCCAGGCCTTCCCTCTACTGGAAACCCGTCCCCACCCCCAGCCTCCAGGCAAACAGGGGCTCGTCCTTCGGGTCTCAGCTCACACCCACCTCCTCTGTGGAGCCCCCTTTCCCTCCTCTCAGCACGATTCTGCTTTCCGTGCTCCCAGAGCACTTGGGCCAGCCCTCTCAAGAGTGCTCATAATGCCCGACTTTAGCTCTCGTTGGAGTTTCCACGGTATTTCTCTACTAGATTCCTTCAGACACTGCATCTGACTTGATTCAGTCCTGTCTCCTCAGCGCCCAGGACAGGGCCTGGCACAAAAATTATACAGGAAAAGCCAGAGATAAAGGAAAGTGTCTCTGTTTACGCCCCAGAAAGATGATAGCAATTCCCGATGAGAAGTGATGGAAACGGCCTTCAAAGCCAGCAGCCCCACGTGAGCCACTCACATCCCAGAGTCTGTCACTGAAAAGGGTTCTGACGCCCCTCCTAGAGGAATCAATGGGTTGGAAAGGGACGCACAAGCACTCTCGAGAGGAGAGGTGACTGTTGGTCAAAGAAGGAATGTACAGCTTTGTTGCCTTGACTGGTCAAAGGGCAGACCACATTTACTAGCCAGCAGGGTCTGGCAGAGTCTCAGGGGCCACGCTTTGTCACCTCAAGCCCTGAGCCAGCACCTGCCACACAATTAAAAGGCAGCGAAAGAGGAAGGAAGAGAAGGAACCTGAGGTGCTGAGCATCGCCCTCTGTGTGCTGGGAACCACAATAGGCATTTTCTCCTGTCTTAAACTTTATTATCCATTATTTAGTTCCAAATTAGACGTCATCAACCCCATTTTAGTGGCGTAAACGTAAGTTCAGAAGAATTAAGTAACTGGCTTAGCAGCTTAGAGTTAAGCATCTACTGACGCTGAGATTCCAACCCGAGTTTGCCACCATCTCCCCGTGTCCCAGAGACACCCACTCAACTGCTGCATTTACAGTGCCCAAGACCATCAACAACAGAACAGGTACTACTTACTAACCACTGTGATGCGCCAGGTGTCACGCTAAGGGCTCTGTCTTTCTCATAGAGCCCTCACAACCAATGCCTGGTTTTCTAACAAGAGGTGGGCATCACAGAGAAGGAAATGGCACCCCACCCCAGTGCTCTTGCCTGGAGAATCCCAGGGCCGGGGGAGCAGGTGGGCTGCCGTCTATGGGGCTGCGAAGAGTCGGACTCGACTGAGCAGCTTCCCTTTCACTTTTCACTTTCATGCACGGGAGAAGGAAATGGCACCCCACCCCAGTGCTCTTGCCTGGAGAATCCCAGGGCCGGGGGAGCAGGTGGGCTGCCGTCTATGGGGCTGCGAAGAGTCGGACTCGACTGAGCAGCTTCCCTTTCACTTTTCACTTTCATGCACGGGAGAAGGAAATGGCACCCCACCCCAGTGCTCTTGCCTGGAGAATCCCAGGGCCGGGGGAGCAGGTGGGCTGCCGTCTACGGGGTCACACAGAGTCGGCCACGACTGAGCGCCTCAGCGGCAGCATAGGCACACTAGCTGGCTCCCAGACCCACAGCTGCCAAGCAACAGAGCCAGGGTTCAAATCCGATCTGACCCCGAAGACTGCATTCTGCCTCTCTTATGAGGAGCTGGGATTTGCAAAGACTAAACTTCTCTCACACAGGTCATTTAAACTGCACATCCGAAAAGGACACCAATTCAAACTCTTCACACCTGACCTTAAAAACAAAGGCTAGGGGCTGGGGGAAGAGGAGCTTGGCCCTTGGTAAAAATCACTCCAGGAAATAGTGGAGGACAGACAAGGCTGGCGTGCTGCAGCTGCAGAGTCGGGCAGGACGTAGCAACTGGACAACAGATCACATCTCCTCAGGTCTGTGTCTTGGCCCTAACAAGCAGCCTACAGCCTACAGACACCGTCTCCAAGCGCCAGCTTTGAATGACAGTTCACCAAGAGATGTCCTGAATGCTGCTGCAACCTCACCTGGGGTCACCCAGCCTCAAACACGCCAGGAGACCAGAGAGGCTGAGGCTGAACCGCCCTAGAATCAAACCTGCCCGTCAAAGCACACAGGATCAGCCAGTTGGGTGATGGATACAACTTTAATTAGATTTGGGGGCTGTAGCCGGTAAATGCATCCCCGCGGAGCTGAGGGCCCAGGTTCTGAAGCACACACTTGTCAGAGTAGCAGGGGACAGGTCTCATAACAGGCGAGAGCGTTAGCAGACAGTCTGGGGAACAGGCTAAAGCAACGTCTAATGACCGGGGCCCTCAGAGGAGAAGGGAGAACCTGTGACTGGCTCCTCTCCGCCCCCTGCTCACCCGGAGCAGCACAGAGCGCCTGAACCAGAGGCAGCAAACGCAAAACCAAGACGTGCCTCTGCTGTCCTCCCCTACATGCACGCGCACATGCACACGCTCACGCACATGCTCACGCACACACGCATGCTCACACGCATGCGCAGCACCCCAAGTATCTGGAGCCAAACAAGGTCATCAAAGCCAGATGCAAGAGCAAGGATGCAAGAAACCAAGCAGCGCTCCTCTTGAAGCTCAGTCTTCCCAGGGAAGCCGCTCAGTCGTGTCTGACTCATGACTCCACGGACTGCAGCCCACCAGGCTCCTCTGTCCGTGGGATTCTCCAGGCAAGAACACTGGANACAAGGTCATCAAAGCCAGATGCAAGAGCAAGGATGCAAGAAACCAAGCAGCGCTCCTCTTGAAGCTCAGTCTTCCCAGGGAAGCCGCTCAGTCGTGTCTGACTCGTGACTCCACGGACTGCAGCCCACCAGGCTCCTCTGTCCGTGGGATTCTCCAGGCAAGAACACTGGAGTGGGTAGCTGTGACTTTCTGCAGGAAATCATCCCGACGCAGGGATCAAACCCTGGTCTCCCACACAGCAGTCAGATTCTTTACCATCTGAGCCACCAGGGAAGCCCCAGACCACAGAAGCCAGGACATTTTAAACATCACAGTCAGAACATCGACTTGAGAATATTGGGGGTGGGGGTCTGTTTTTTGCAAAGGCCTCCTGAATTTCTTTAAAGAGTTCTGGGTCCCTCTGCTGGTGAGGAGGGATAATACAGTAAAGGGGATCTATCTGTGAGACCCCTCAGTTTTGACCTTGTTTTTCCTTTTTCGTGAGAGAGGCTGAAGCTTGGATTCACGCGAGCCTACCCACAGTGCCCCAACCACTGCAAAGCTCAGTAACTGTCCCTCCAGCAAACACATGAGCAAACTGCGGATGACGACACACGCAGGGCGCCTGGCCCTGGGTCACTGCGATCACAGGCAATTAAAGCAAAGCTACAGACAAGGAACTGACGCTCCCGGCCAAATGTCGCGGTGCTCACGCACCATTGGACACCGTGAATTCAGACGCCGCGGATCCAAGCTGCGTCTTCAGACAGGCACCGTCTCCTTCCAAAATGCTTAGGAGGGGGCACAACGGGGCGGCAGTACGCGGGTTTGGCACAAGCACAGGATGGTTCGATCACATCCGAGAGAGGCTGGCTCGACCCGTGCTGCTCGACGGGGCCACCGCAAAGGCTTTGAGTGAGGGACCATCCCACGACAGAACTGCAGTATTATTTCCCACTGACTCTGTGATTCTTGTCCAAGAAACGAGAATACTGGGAAACAGCAAAACAGTCCCGGGGACTGAAAGCCTAAATGCTTACAGGCTTTCCTGACGTGGATGACACTGATCTGGCCCCGGGCAAAATTGCTCTTATTGAATGGGGTATTGTCAAGGGCTCTGTATGCTGCTCAGAGAACTCCTTATAGAAACCCACCAGAGGCAATACTTCCCTCAGGCCTCAGTGCCAGCGAAGGCTGTCCCTTTATCTTAACGTCTTCATCTTTACAGACACGGGAGACCTTGTAACTGAGTTTCCCTTTTTACTGTCGCTGCCAGGAACTACCAACAGGGTGTCAAGTCCCGTCTCTAGCACTGCGGCCACGATCACAGCAGGCCTCTCTCCTGCCTCACCTGCTTCCATTTCACTCGTCACCCTCATTTTCCTGTGACCCTAATGCATTTAATTTTACAACTGTCCATAAACCTCTGAAAATGTTTCTGAAACAAACAAATGACAGGTTTGAAAGCTTCAAATAACCCAGATACAAGTTGGGTGGTCTTGAAAACAGATTACTATGGTCCACTTAGAAGCTGAAATCATCAGTCTTCCTTTCTGCCAAAAGCACAGTATTCTTAACATAAACACTGGTGGTCTGGCACAGCCTTCAGCAGAGCATCTTAGGCAAAGTCCTGAAGCTAAAAGGAGTCCACAGGCCTGGATCCACGTCACAGTATTTATCCTCTTCGATGTGACCATGATCAAGCCATTTAAATTCTGAGGCTCCAGGTAATCTGTAAAGTGGGAATAACCTGTTCTACGCCCCATCACAGGGCTGTGAGCGCCAAGGGAAAGACAGGCAGTCCTTTTATTAACTGCAAAGTACACCAAAGAAATCCACGCCTAAGAAATCATATTTGCTTCATTTCCACCACTCGGATACCAATTTTCACCACCAAAAAGGATGTTGAAGATGGAGCTGTGCGAACCGAGAAAAAGACCAATGTTTGGAGCANTTGCTTCATTTCCACCACTCGGATACCAATTTTCACCACCAAAAAGGATGTTGAAGATGGAGCTGTGCGAACCGAGAAAAAGACCAATGTTTGGAGCATGCTTTCCGTCTTCATTGGCGTGCGACTGCGCAGCTGAGCACGCAGCTGCCTTACTGCTGTCTTAGTTTCTGCCGCTCAACAAAGCGAATCGGCTAGAAAGTGAAGCGGCAGTCGTGCGGCCGTGTCCGACTCTCTGCGACCCCATGAGCTGTAGTCCATGGGATTCTCCAGCCCAGAACACGGGAGTGGGTAGCGGTCCCTTCTCCCAGGGAGCTTCCCAGCCTAGGGACAGAAGCAGGTCCCCCGCACTGCAGGGGGGTTCTTTACCAGCTGAGCCCCCAGGGAGGCCCCTCTGTGCACATATATCCCCTCCCTCTGGAGCACCACCCCCCCCACCGCCCCACCCCTCTGGGTCATCACAGCACTGAGCTGAGCTCCCTGCGCTCTAACAGCAGGTCCCCCTGGCGGTCTACTTTGGAACATAACTTCTTACCAATGTTTTTCAGCTCTACCTGTGGGAGGCAGGGGAGTTCAAGTGCGTGCTGATTATTCAAGAGTCCCGGTGGGGAAAGCTTTGAATATGCACCCGGGCAGCCCAGAAGCCATGCCTGAGCGGCCCCACTGCAGAGGCGCAGGCTCCTTCTCGTCTCCCCTCCGCCCTGGCTTCTCGGAGCC
>SJYA01013732.1:0-10838 GCA_006410615.1 Neotragus moschatus
CTCCCAGAGGAGCAGCCTGCGATGGGAGTTTGGTCTGTGCCCAGAGGCAGGGTCTTGACCCCTGGCCGTGACCTCCCGGGCCCGGAGGGTGGAAGAAGCTGGGCCCAGAACCAGCCAGGGTTCCCAGCTCCCGCCCAGCAATGACTTCACCTCTAGAAACCTCCTTGGCCTCCCCTCTGGGGTCTAAGCTGTTCGCAGGATCACCTGGGGTGGTGTGTGACCGCAGGCGTGGCCAAGGCAGCTGGGAGGGGCCTGGAGAGGGGTTGGCCCCTGCCCCTGGCCCCCGGGGAACTGGGGGTACAGGCCCTCTGCAAACCGAGGAGGTGGTGGTCCTCTCGCCCTTCCCAGACCCCCTTAGGGGAGTCCAGGGAGGCAGGGCACGTGAGCCCCGGCGTGGTGTGGGGCCCGAGGGGGCTCGGCCCGTAGCTGCCTGGCTGTGGGTCCGGCTGTCCTGAGCATTCCCTTGGGACACCCTGGAGGACCCTCCGTCAGCAGGCTGACTTTGGGGCCGTCAGACTCCAACCAGCACAACTGGCAACCTGCCTTAAGGTGGGGACCCACGTCTTTCTCAGGGTGCTTGAAGTGCGGGCACCGTGTGTGCCCCCTCTCGCTGCCCCATGCTCCACAGGTGCCCGGTGCTGGGTGGGGGCGTCTGGAGGGAGGTGACCCTGTGCGCAGCTCAGGCCAGTCCTGCCAGAGGCCAGGCCCGGCGTGGGTGAGCTGCAGTGGGAGGCCCAGCATCAGGGGCAACACAAGAGGGGGTGGCTGCTGCGGGGGCGTCTGGGGGAGCCCACCCCCCTGGGCTCCCGGCCTGGGCTTCTTACCTGCCTCTCCCCTTCTGCTCTGCTTCCGCTCTGCCCCCAGGGGCTGGCGGGAGGGAGCAGGAGCCGATGTGGCCGGCTCACCCTGGTCCACCTCCTCCCCACAGAGGGTCCGGCGCGGATTAGCCCTCGTTCTGAGCAGTGACGTGGCTGTGCCCACACCGGGTGAGAGGTGGCCGGCACCTCCCGCTGTTTGGGAGCCCTGCCAGGTGTGACGCGGGATGCCCACCCGTCCCCGCCGATTTCCCGGAGTCTGCCCTCGCCCGGGGCGGGGGCTTCTGCAGGCCGGCAGCCCGGCCTCTCCAGCCCCCTAGATAATCGCCTCATAATCGCCTTCCTTCACACTGCTGCTTTAAAACATATTTCCAGGGTGTTTTTTCACGGATAGGGCTTTCAATATTCATCGCAGCGCTGACAATTTTTCCTGCCTTGTTATGGGAGCCGGCGTCGGTTTTTCTTTGTATCTTTGGACAGTCAGTTTATTCGGAGCCACTTAAAGGCTCAAAAGTGATTNGTGTTTTTTCACGGATAGGGCTTTCAATATTCATCGCAGCGCTGACAATTTTTCCTGCCTTGTTATGGGAGCCGGCGTCGGTTTTTCTTTGTATCTTTGGACAGTCAGTTTATTCGGAGCCACTTAAAGGCTCAAAAGTGATTCTCTTTTATAATTTGAAAAGTTTCATGGGCTGAACATCAAAGTGATTGCGCGGCCGGTTTCCCTGCTTCCTGTGCTCCGTCCCCCGCCCGCCCTCGATGGTCCCGGCCGCTTTGCTGCATCACAAGCAGTACTCTCAGGGCTCCCCAGCCCAGCCGAGCCCCGGCTTTGTTTGTCCCGGGCTGGAGGCGTGTTTGTGGCGAGGATAGGGGCGCAGCTCTCGGCTCAGAGCCTCAAGCTGAGCCAGGCGTTCGCTGCCCCATCTCCAGCCCTGCAGGGCCTTGGTTTTCTCACCTTTAAAGCAGGTGTCTTGGTTCAGAGCCGGAGCCATTGGTCACATGACCGCAGGGGTCGGCTGGCCTGAGGAGCGGGCCTGAGGAGGGGCCGTCCGTCCACGCAGCAGCGCTGAGCGAGGTGCAGACGGACCCAGATCCCTGCTCTGCGGGCTTCACTCCCGAGGACAGCACTTCTTTTGGTGACAGAAGCACAGGGGCGGGGGGCTGGAGGGGAGTAGGGGGCCTAGAGAGCAACTCTGAAGTGGGAAGCTGCCCTTGGGGGCCCCACCTCCCCTGGTGGCTCAGTTGGTAAAGAATTTGCCTGCAATGCAGGAGACCCTGGTTTGATCCCTGGGTCAGGGAGATCCCCTGGAGAAGGGCATGGCACCCACTCCAGTATCCTTGTCTGGGAAAGCCAGGGACAGAGGAGCCTGGCGCCTGCAGTCCAGGGATCGCAGGGTCGGACCCAACTGAGTGACTGACGTTCACTTATTGCTTTCGCCTCCTTCTAGGGGCCACCCACGGTCACCCAGCAGCTAAGTGTCAGGGCTGGGGCAGGACATTCCGATTCCCTCCCAGTCCTCAGGGGCTGGCAGCAGGTAGCCGACGGCCCACCTGGCCCTGATCCCCTCGCCTCTGCTGGGCAGGGCTGCAGTGGGGCTGTTGCCAAGCCGAGGCTCACTGTTGCCAGAGGTCTGGGCTTTCAAGAGAAGCCGGAGTCTAGGTTAGCTTAGGAGATCTCCTGATTTCCAAATGTTGGCAACTATTTCAAAAATTAAAAAAAACCAAACCACATAGACCAAATATCTGTTGTCCAGATTCGACCTGCAGGCTCAGTTTGCAAGCCCTGGTGTCGGCGAAGAGATTGTTTCCGCTCTTCCGTGAGCGGGCATCTGTGGGCGTCGTTAAGCACAGGTCTGTTTGGCGAGCACTGCCTGCGGCTGTCACTGGTCGCGCCAGCCGGCCTCGCTGTGATGATGCTGGTTTCCACCAGGGGGGCTCTGGGCAGGGAGGCACTGAGACCGTCCTGCCTGGGTCCCTCCCCGCTGTCATCTCCGTGCTGCAGCCCTGCATTCCCGGGGACCACACCCCCTCGTGCCTGCTGGCCCCCACTCCGCCGCAGGCTGCCGCCGGCACGGGAGTGCTTTTATAGCGCTTGCCTTTCAACGGCAGCAAGATCCATGGGCACAATTACCCGGTTCCCAGACCGAGGACATGTGGCCTGGCGAACGTGGGGTCAGCCTCAGCAGAGACCCATGTGCCTCCCCAGACAGCGCGCAGAGCCGCCCACCCGGACTCCACTTTGGGATGGGGCCTCCCGCTCCCCACAGACAGGTGAGGGAGCGTCACACACGTTCCGGTGTTTTTACTTATAACAGAGGAAGAAATAAAAGCGAACATTTGAGTAGCATATTGCTGTTCCAAAGGGGCCTGGAGGCTTGGGGACAGGCCTGAGCTTTGGTACAAATTCAGAGCCAAAATTACGCCCAGGCCGGGGCTGGTGGTCCCGCAGCCTGGTGGACCACCACGTTGCAGCCATATGTGGCCAGCAGGGCTGGGCCCCGGTTAGAGGCGACTTTGGCAGGTCTGGTCCTCAGTACGCTGACCTCAGTTTCCTGACCTGTGCAGTGGGGTCACCTGCTTCTTGATTGTTAGGAGTCACCTGTGGGGCGCCGCCCCCAGAGGCGGGAGACCCCGGGGGCAGCTGGTGAGACCTGGGCACCTGGCTCCCGAGAAGCGACAAGAGCTATTTTGGGATGCCAGTGCAGTCTCAAAGCCCCAGCTGTGGTGCAGTCACCCACAAGGATGCCCCGGGGAGCTCTAGGGCTTAATCCACCGGCCTTGTGGACGAGCAGCTGAGGCCTCCCGGGGACAGGGCTTGTGAGGCCCCACGGTGTCAGGGTGTGGCTGGCGTTCCTGCCTCTGGCCTCCCTGAGTCCCAGCATCCCAGGCCCTGAGGCTGGTCAGCCGGCCCGCGGGCACTGTGGGGGCCTTGAGGTCCACCGGCCATTCTTGCTGATTTTGCTGGGACTTGAGGGACTGCTGGAGGATTTGGAGAAACCTGCCTGGTACTGGGGCTCCCCAGGCAGCTCAGGAGGTAAGGAGCCCGCCTGCAACTCAGGAGACGTAAGAGGCGCAGGTTTGATCCCTGGGTCGGGAAGATCTCTTGGAGAAGGAAATGGCAAGGCACTGTAATATTATTATTGGGAAAGCTCATGGACAGACTCACAGAGAGTCTGACATGACTGAAGCGAATGAGCACGCACGCAGCACACATGCCTGGACACTGACCAGGCTGGCAGGCTCTGCCCCCCCAGGGGAGGCACCGGCAGGGACATGCCAGGCCCTAGGCCCCAGCCCCCAGCCCCGACCCAGCAGACCGAGGCAGAGGGGCGGTACAGCCCCCATTTACAGATGAAGAAACTGAGGCTCAGAAAGGGTAGGGAACACAGACACTATGAGATCTTGGGAGAAACCGTCCCAGTAGAGTGGACTGTGTGTGCACAGGCCCTAGGGCTGGCCCGGGCCCGGGCCCGGGGTGGACAGCACGGCAGGAGGAGGGTGGAAAGCTGCTAGAGGACTTGGAGCAGGGGTGACGTGTGGCCTGGGGCCCCCGAGCGTTCTGACCAGAGCCAGGAATCAAACGCAGAGCCTAAAGGGGAGACGGGCCCAGGGGCTCCCAGCTGCCACCTCCCGGGGCACACGCGGTGTGTCCACTCTCCTTGAGGCCCTGGAGAGCGGCCACTGTGTCCCTGTGTGAGGGAGAGCTGAGTGGGGCGTTTTTCCGGACTGGCTCAGGACCGGGCTCCGGGGCCCCAGGGGCTGGTCTCTCCCCACGGCTGAGGCTCTGGTGTAGCCGGGTGCCCAGCCCTGCCCCCTCTGTCTTGTTCGCCGTCTCTGGATCCTGGCTCTCAGGCTCTGGGAGGCTCCGGACCACCTGGGTCCTGCGGAGAGACGCTCCCTGGAGCCACCAAAGGGTGCCCCCAAGTGCAGGCCCCAAGCTGGATGGGCTCCGGCTAGCCAGGGTCCAGCCCAGGAGGCTGGTGCCCCTTCCCTCTGCTCCTGCCGGAAGAGGCCCCCAGCAGGGGCTGGGGCACCGAAACTAGTGAGGTGAGTGGAGAGGGAGGGCCCGAAGCCCAGTGCAGGGCTTCGGGAGGGTTCCCGTCTACCCGGAGGAGGCTGTGGGTGATCTCAGTGGGCTCCTTCTGGTGTGGCCTGCGGCGTCGCTGGAGCAGGCATGGGGGAGTGCGCTGGTTCCCTGGCGACCCTGGAGCTGCACCCCAAGAAGGATGAAGCCCCTGATTCTTGGGAAGAGATCTGGGCTTCGGGGGAGGTGGCCGGTGGGGTTCCAGGGCAAGACCAGAGGGTAGTCAGCATGGGCTCTCCTCCCCGCCACCTTGCTGCCTTCCTGGGCGCTCCTCCAGGTAGTGAAGAGGGGGTGGGTGCTGGGGTGCCCGAGGGCCAGGAGCAGCCCGGTTTGGGGGTGACAGGGAGGAGCTGTCACTGGAGAGATGACTGGCAGGGCAGGGCAGGGCTGCGTCTCGGGGTCAGGGACGGACTGGGTGGCCTAGTGAGGCCGGGACCCTGGTGGCAGGTCCCGGGGAAGGCAGCCTGGCTTCAGGGCCCTCAGGAAGCTCCTGCCTGGTTTATGGGGGGGCGGGATATCTGAGGCTGAGAGGGCGGCTGTGGCCAGCCTGGGCCCTTCCCGCCTCTCCCTCGCCGGCACCGGACCCTGAGCCGCTGTCCACAGAAGACTCTGATGCTCGTGGGCCCCTCTCCAGCTGCGGCAGCCCGCACTAGCTGCCCGCCGGGGCCGCGGGGGACGTGGCGGGCCGCCTTGATAGTGTCGATGGGAGATGATTTTCAAGGTGAAATTTCTACTTCAGTTGAGTCACTTTCGTTCAAGGCAGCGCACAAAATGCCACCCCGCCCTGCTCCACGCGCTCCGTGCTGCTCCCGTTGCATTTAAATTTACTTCACTTTCCCTCCCTGACACCTGTTTAAATCAATATCTTCCTCTCCAGGTCGCGGGGAGAATGTGCCCAGCTCTCCACACAGCGCTTCTCAAATCCACTAAAATCAACACAATAATTGAAATATTTTCAAGCTGATTACACCGCAGCCCGAGGCGAGCCTGGTTGCTAAGGGTGAGCTCCGTGGTTGCTAGGGGGAGTAAATCATCTTGCATTATTTGATTTTTGTTATAGATATGAAACCGCTACTCCCGCGATTAAATGTCTCTCAGCCTAACACCTATGGGACCTGGGGAGAGCAGAGAAAGGCACCAACCTTGACCCTGTCAAATAAATATCTCTAACTTTTCCTGTCCTCGGGCCTCCCAGCCAAACCTGTCTGTGGGTTTTTTCTCTTCCCTTAACCCGACTTTAAATAACAAAGCTGTGGGGACCCGGAGATGAAGAGCGGGCGGCTGTTCTGTTAACTGCGTGGACCCGCCATCCTTGCAGCCCATTCCCCTCCGGCCTGCGGCTCGGGCTGGCCCGGGTGGGCTCGGAGGACCAAGCCCCCCTGCGGGGCTTCCTGCAGACAGTGGATGGGGGACTAACGAATACCCTCCTCCGCCCACCTGCCATCCCCTTCTCTAGAGAATCTGACCCTGGCTTTGGCCCCCGCTTCCCCAGTGGCTCAGCGGTAAAGAACCCGCCTACAGGCAGGAGCCACAGGAGACCTGGGTTTGACCCCTGGGTCGGGAAGATCCCCTGGAGGAGGGCACGGCAACCCACTCCAGTGTTCTTGCATGGAGAATCCCACGGACAGAGGAGCCTGGAGAGCTGCAGTCCGTGGGGTCACAAAGAGCTGGACACGACTGGAGTGACGTGGCACACACACACCTTCCTCACGCACCGGCTTTGGCCCCAGGGTCTAGGGGTGAGGCCGAGCTCACCAGGCCCAGGATGCGGGGACCACAGTGCGCAGGCTGCTTGCCCTCTGGCCCCGGGACGGCGCTGAGCTCCTGCTGCTGGAGGCCGTGGGGGGGCGTCCTCACCTGCTCCCGCTCTTCTGACTCGTCTTGGGGACGTGCCCCCGACACCCCTCCTGCCTCTGAGCTGTGAGGCAGCCTTCCCAGCCTGTCCCAGCCAGCACCCTCAGGAAAGCGGGGGCATCCCTGTCCAGCCGACGGCAGCAGGGAGGCGGTGAGGCTGCCCTGCCGGGAGCCCGCCCGCTGTCCCGGGAACGAGCCTGGGGGAGCTAACGGGCAGCACACGTGCCTGTCGGTGGGATCGTTCGTGGGGACGCTGAGTGCCGGGCAGGGAGCCAGGGGCCGTCCTGAGAGGCACCCCCGGTCCTCCGCCTGCCCCAGGGAGGCCAGCTCCAGCTCCAAAGCACTGTTGCCCCCAGAGTTCCCCCGCCCCCAGCCCTGCAAGGCAGCTCCCCTGTGGCTCAGTGCTCACTGCATGGCACCCCAACCCTCAGGGCCGCCCAACCCTGCTCGCCACCCCTGGGAGCCCAGCCCTTCAGAGCTCAGTTGGGTCACGTATTCGAGGTCCTCGCTGACCCTTGCAGCCACCCACCCCTGCCGCACCTCCCATCAGCTCAGCAGCCAGGATCCGAGTGCTTCCTCCTGAGCGTTTGGTGCCTGACGGGGAGGCCGTCAGCCACCCCCTCACAGTTGGTGCAGAGGCTGGGGTCAAGCCAGGCCTCCTGGGTCACCCAGATGGACAGCAGAGTGGAAGCTGGCCCCTGGTGGGGTGCCCAGGACCACGGCACTGACCTGAACACTCACCCCTCCCTCCAGGCAGGCCTGGCCTCCCTGGATCCCCTGTGCACCCTCACTGGGTCGTGTGGCAAGAATGGCTCCCAGGCCAGTGGGTGAGAAAGGCCACGTGAGGAGCAGCTGTGAGCGGTGCCGGGGTGGCCTTGGCGAGGCTGTGGGTCTGTGAAGCCATCCCCTGAGGGTATTCAGGCCGGGCCAGGCCAGCCAGACCTTGGGGCGGACACACGGAGGCCTTGTACGTGGAGGCCCACAATTCAGCTTCTCAGCTAACTTCCCGAGTTGCCCCCATTTACAGATGAGGAAACAGGTTCAGGAAGGTCCCCTACTTGCCTGAGGGTGGGCAGGCTCTGTGGCAGTGGGCCCTGGAGCCCTTCCCTGGCCCCAGGTCAAGTCAGCGTTCCTCCAATGTCTGAGGCCTTGGAAAGGGCCTGGAGGGACCCCCAGGCAGCCTGGGGCTGCAGCCCCCCCGACCCCCGCATCAGACCATGCTCAGGTGTGCCTGCACCCCCATCAGAGCCCACAGTGGCCCCCGAGATGGGCACCTGGAGCCAGGGAGGCAGCCTGCCTGGCGGGCAGAGGGGTGGACGAGAGTCCGAATCTGGGCCCCACCCCCAGCTCTCTCCTCTACTCCCCTGCTCCCCCGGGGCCCCTTGCACCTGGAGGTCAGGAGAGGCTGCCACCTGGGAACCTGGCCTCTGTCACCCTCCCCCTTGGGTGGCAGGTGGCAGGGGCCTCATGTTCCTACACCAAGCGCTCTTGGGTGAAGGCCCCATGGCCTCAGCCTCCTCATGAAGGACAGGGGTGCCCCGAGTGGCATGCAGGCAGGGGAGGGGCCGGCATACGGCATGCCTTCGTAATGCTGCGTTGCTCTGACTCCAAGACAGGGCACAGGTTCTTTGCCCTCGAGGGCCTCTGTCCGAGGCTGTCACACCCTTCTCGTGCTGTGGCCTTGTCCCCATCTCTCAGTCTCCGAACTCCTATTCATCCGTCAAGGCCCAGCCAATTACCTCCTCCTCTGGAAGGCCTTTCCTTTCCTGAAGCTGGCGGGGTGTGCTTCCATGACAGTACGTGTGATGGCCCAGGACCTGCGCTGCCCTTAAGAGCAGGGGCCTCATCTGACTCAGTGTGTGTCCCTTGCCCAGAACTGGCTTTGGTGAATCTTTGCAAGAAGCATCCATAGGCAGGAGCGCCCTTCAGCCCTGGGCCCAGGGTGACATCTCTGTCCCCTAGTCTGGCTGCTCCAACCTGGGGGCGGGTGGCCAGCAGCCCACATGGCCCCGCGGTGGGTTGGGGGTGGCCTCCTCTGCTGCAGCTGAGGTTGGGGAGCGCCAGGGGCTCGACCGGAGGGCACCTGGATGCCGGAAGGAGACCTCAGATATAGCAGCCACGGGGAGCCCTGACCTCCACAGACACCCAGGTCCGGGGTGGGCCTTTCAGGGGTAAGCATGTCCCAGACTGTCTGAGGCTGGGGCACGGGCGGGACTGGGGGACCCCCTAGATGACTGGAGTCCTACCTGGAGGCCCAGGCCCTGGGTGTTGGGAGGGGGCAGGCAGAGAGGGGGCCTCAGAACAGGGGTGAGATGCCAACCAGCCTGGCCTCCAGGAGGAGCCTGGGGCCCCGGTGGTAAGCAGCCAGCGTGTCATCCCCTGGGAGGGGGCGCCAGAGAGAAGGCTGCCCCTCCGGCCCAGATGCCCCCGTGCCTGGCTCTCCTCCATTCTCGGGGCAGCTGAGGGTCCAGCCCCGTCCCCTCCAGCCACCCTGACTCTGGCCCTGGAGGACTGGCTCCCAGTGCCCCCTCCCAGGTGCCTGGGGAGCCCTCGTGTTTACCAGGCTGCCCCTCCCGCCCCGCCCGGCCGCCAGGACCCTTCCTGGCGCCATCTGCCGCCAGAGCGGCGGGTCTCGGGCAGAAGCCGCGGCGACAAGCTGGGGATGTCAGAGCGGCTATCAGCAGAAGCAGCATCTGCTCCCCGCCTCGACAGGCAGGCCAGTTAGTCGTCCCCCCCCTCCCTCTAGTGCAGACAACAGCTCCCTGTATTATATTTTCTCACTCAATTAGCACTATCATCCTGCTGAAATAGAGGCCAATTTACCTATAATGACATCATTGTTAGGGAGGCGCGGGCGGGGCGCCCCGGTCGTGGAGACAGGTCCGTCTCTCTCCACTAACCCTGCCGGGCGGCCGGCCGGGCGGGAAGGCGCGGGGCGCCCAGGCGGCCTATCAGCGGCCACCCCGTCACCTCCGACCACAGACATTGTTTCCGACGGTTCTCAGGAGCAGTGTGGCGGAAAATTGAGTCCAGATTCATTAGGTTTTCCAGTGTGCCGCTCAAGTCAGTTAAATTGATACATTTCCTAACGAAATTGAAGTGCTTTGTGCTGCCAGCGGAAAGCCGGGTGACCGGCCTCGGCCCGCTGAGCAGCGGAACGAGCTGACGGATCCATTAGGCCGCCGGGGCGCCGGCCCCCTCTCCCTCTGCTCCCGGCCCGCGCTGTAAATCTCCGCCAATTTCGGGCCTAATCATCATTGTAAACCCTTCCCCTGCCCGCTCCCTCACTCGCCCGTCCGCCCCCCAATCACAAAACAGCCCACGATGTGCTAATCGGGCCGGGCCAGCGGGGTCGGGGTCCCACTGCCCATGGGGGCCCGGGGGGCCGGGGACCCAAGGTGTGTGGGCTCCAGGCCAGAGGCAGCACAGGCTCAAGGGGTGGCAGAGGGTCTCAGAAGTGGACAGCGGGCCCATTCGACAGGTAGAGAAGCTGAGGGCAGGGGACGCGAGCCTGCAGTGTCAGGGCTCGGGGACCCTGGACTCCTCTGTCTCCAAGTGGACTCTTGCTTTTCTCAGTTGAAGTCCACATGGAAATTCCACAAATGTCCTGAGATTGGAGCAACTGGTTTTCATGAGGCACTTCCTGTGTCCACGGAGCTCCCCCCAAATGGGCCAGGACACTCCAGTTCCACCTTCCACTCAGGGCACCCCAGTAGGTAACCCCTGTTCTGATTTTATCACGTTGATTTTGCCAGATTTTGAGCTTCAAGGCAGTGGGATTGTAAAACGTATCCGTTGTGTGTCTGGGATTTTGGGCCGACTCACCTGTCTTCGGCTCTTCTTCATTGCTGCGTAGTATTCCGAGGTGTGGGCTCCACTCCCCGGTCATTGCCGGCCGTGGGGTGCGTCGGTTGAGCTCTCGTGAACATGTCTCTCACATGACTTTGGAGCCTGGAGCCCTCATCTCTTGAGTCTTCTGCCCATGTCCCTCCTCCCCCATCCGTCCCTCATCCACAGAGTGAGTTTTGGAAAGGCAGCAGAGGGTCTTCCTTCCCCACTCCCCCTCGCCTCCCCTCCCCCTTCTC
>SJYA01013733.1:0-10670 GCA_006410615.1 Neotragus moschatus
CACACAAGTGGCCTACACCACTAAACGCACGTGAGCGGGGAGCCGTGGCCGCTGCAACATGTGTATCTTCGACCGCATGAGGAAAAGCCCGCATGTGGCGCGCCTGCCCGGTACAAAAACACCACACCGGAACAGAGGGGCGAGAAACGCAGACTTAGACGCGGCATGCAAAGCGTCTTCGAATCCGATGCGCCTGTTCAAAATAAAGATTTGGAACAACAACTCTAGACCGAAAAGTAGCCACCAGGGACATACTGTAACCGGGACGGCAGCATTCGCAGACTTAGGGCCGACACACCCGACAGCGCACTCTAGTGGAATTTGCGCTGCTGTTGAGGCGCCCTCGTCTGCGCAGCTTACATAGCGACAAGTAGGCAAGTAGGCTTGCCGCGTGCGACGAGCAGGTTTCACAGCCGGGAAGAGAGGCCTCCGTACCTCCTCCGCGTGCATTGTACACTCGATGCGCGCGCCAGATCATCCCGAGTGCTTCGTCCTACGTACGCTACGATAGCCGCCCCCCTCGCGGCGCGCCCTGTATACTACTGCACGCGCGGTCTCCGCTCCACCGCGCCAGCGTAAACCACTTGAATAATTGCCACTGAAGCCGAAGATCTTCAGCGACGGTTGCGCGGTCCCACCGATTCACACAAGGGAGGCCTATTCGTGCAGACGAGCGATGCTTCCTTCACGTTCGACCGAGTAGCGCCTGAAAGCTGTGTTATGAAGGGACGTGACGGGGTGAGGAAAGATATTTGCGCTCTCTAGCTGCCGTAAAATGATGGCGGTCGAAACTGTGACGGTGCTGTGAAGATGAGCAGCCTTCACGTCTCAGCGCGCCAGCCCCGCGGAAGTCTCGCGGCGCAGCGTCCTAAAGGCGCACGCAGGTAGCTGCGTCGGTGCGGTGGAATTTGTGCACCCCATCCGTGCTGAACAATCGACCGTGCCTAAGGTAAACGCCCATGAGCAGCGGCACGGCCCGCCCCTGTTTATTAGAGAAGCGGGCGACCACTGGGTCTTGTCTGACGTTCTGCACTGCCGAGTAGGATGCAGGTGACCAACGCGGGCTCCAGATGGCGGAAGCGCGGCGTCGGCTAGCAGCCGGTCCGGCCTGGTATTGAACGTCTACTCTACGCGCACACGTGCGGCAGTCTAGTCGCGATCAACCAACTCGAGCGCGACGTACGCCGAGGGCCGAACCCTTCCTGTACTAGGCACCTGCTAAAGCAGGCGCACACTTGTGTCACTCTGACCGTGATCCGACCAATCTGACTATGACGGCGCCCGTATAAAGCGCCTCTGGTCGTCCGTCAAGAAGGCGCAGTTTTACCCTACTCAAAGGCGCTTCTTGAGCCCCCTCTGGCTCCTGCCAGATTGCGGCTTACCAACTCCAAACTGGCCACAACCGTGAATCGCCTACAATCGTTGTCTGTGAATCCCACTTTCCCGCTCGTACGCGGCCGTTCTGCGCGAGGGTCGTGTATTTCCCGCCGCATCTCTTCATGAGGGTGGCCCAGGGGCCGTCGGGCTGTGGGCGGACGCGGCGCGCTTTGGTGGCGGGTAAAGCACCGGGTGGTCGGCAGAACTGTGCCTGCTCTTTGAGCGTCCGGCTTGGTAGTGCAAGCGACTTGTGGTTCTCCGTACATCAACGGGATTGGGACGGTCGACGTGCGCGCGAAGCGGGGAATGCACACAAATATGTGCTTTGCTTCGTTCGCTGCGACGAGAGGTACACGTACAAGTGCTCGGCACTCTGGAACACAGGAAGNCCGGCTTGGTAGTGCAAGCGACTTGTGGTTCTCCGTACATCAACGGGATTGGGACGGTCGACGTGCGCGCGAAGCGGGGAATGCACACAAATATGTGCTTTGCTTCGTTCGCTGCGACGAGAGGTACACGTACAAGTGCTCGGCACTCTGGAACACAGGAAGAGATCTGCGACGTCTCGCTTAGCACGAATGAATTACATCCGCTCGCCTGTAAACGGTCGTCACCACGCGGAAAGCTCCAGGAAACAGTGCCATCCAGCGAGGCAGGAGCAGGGCGAGCCCTGCACAGTAAGCGCTGTGCCCAGTGCGCGCACAACGCGCGCAGGTGCAAAACCTTGCGGACGTTCGCTGGTAGGCGGTTGCCCTGCATTCTCCTCGAGGTGTCTTGCCGTTGTTCTGCGCGATAATGCTTAAACCAAACACGCTAGCGCTTATTTATTAAGCATGCGGGAGGGTACCTTGGTGCTTGTTGGTTACGTGCTCGTGTGCCTTCTCGGCTGTTGCCGCGTTCTACTATTTGGGTCGAGGCGCCTGTTGCAGAGCGGGCTCTCTTCTACGAGGCGGGCCGACGGTCATGGATCGACATGCCGTGTGCAGCGCTGCCCACATTCTGGTTCGAAGCTCGAGGACAGCC
This sequence comes from Neotragus moschatus, assembly GCA_006410615.1. NCBI lineage: Eukaryota > Metazoa > Chordata > Mammalia > Artiodactyla > Bovidae > Neotragus > Neotragus moschatus. Next base: position 2,401 of record SJYA01013733.1, read on the forward strand.
TTTGCTCGAAAGGTAGAGGAAGGCTTTGGTTCATACCGCAGGCTGCGTTCTCCTCACCTGCGGCCCCGCATAGCCCCAACGTGCTTCACGAGGAAGTAGCGGCGCCCCTCTATGTTTGCTTTGCTTCGGGTACTTCCGGCTATCTAGCGGTGACTCTGACTCGTTTTCACCGCTGCACGCGCGTCTTCTCTGCGAAAATCGGCTGCCGAAAGACCTGTCTTAAACCAATCCGTCTCCCGGCTGCTCTAGGCACAAAGATTTGCGCCGACGAACACGCTGTAGCAGGTTTGTGTGAGCGCCTTAGCGGCGAAACTCGCACACTCGGACGCACGCCGCGGCGACACGTCTGTAGGCGCGCTTAGCCGTGGCTGCCACTCACTTGCGAGGCGCTGAGCGCGTAAGCATAGAGGGTTGTGAAAGGCTGCGCTGAAGGCGGAAATGGACAAGGTGTGAAGCGGAAAGATTAACATGATGTGGGGGGGGTTCCACGACAGCCCGCGTTCCCTTCTCCTTCCTCAGGGGTCGCAATCATCCGACTAAGCCGGCCGCAGAGTGGATCTCTCGCCCCGGAGATGGCGGGGATTCACCGAAGGTCCGCAGGGATTCCGCCCATGTGTATAGCAGCTCCGGGTTTGAAGCCGCTGTCGCTCATGGCGTGCACCGATACTGTCTACAAGACGTGCGAGTTGGGACTCTGTGGGCTTTACAGCAAGCGTGCAAGTGTTTCGAGCGCGCAGACCAACGAGTAATTGCTATTCTGAGCGAGTAAATCAATACGGTCCGGCGGAGCCACGAGCCAGGGCCGGACACTACGGAATGCATACAGGCTGCAACGCGCCAGCGCAGCAGATCGTGGTGGGGGACGGTTTACTGGCCAAATGCGTATCAAGCGAACGCTAATAGTTGCGGCAGTCTCCTTCTGTCTACGCGGATGTACACCGCCGGGCAAATGTTAGAAAAAGTATCTTTCGGGATGGACACACGGAAGAGTGCGCCTCTGACTACTGCACGTTCAGATTTACCATTTCAGGAGAGTAATTTCACCTTGCGCGGCCGCTGCTGTAGTGCACCACACTGTCAGCGTAGAGCCTTTGGAAAGGAAGCAGTGGAGCTCGCACCAGAAGCCGAGAATAATGCCAGTTGCTTCCCAGGCCGTCTTCACGGCTGTTCTAGCTCACAACGAGTGTAGAGTGCATCTCTCTGTATCGTGTGTGACCCGGCTTCCACGGAGGTTGCACTGGTAATCTTTCTTGTACTTGCATAGCAGCTCGTCGTTGGCATCATGCGTGCGTGCAGTGGAGAGTGGTCTGCGAGATGGGGCAGTAGTGTATATGAAGGTACTCCATTGCTGCAGGCGAAGGCAGTTGCACGTGGCGGTCCAGACGGGCCGCGTAATGAACGACTGACCGGAGAATCACGGGGCGGAGCACGTCAAACATGGCGGTTCAAAAGGGCCGCGGAATGAACAACTGACAGGAGTCTCACGGGGGCCTACCGCGCGTCTGCGCAGTTGTAAGCCGTCGTCTGCCACTGCTGGTGCGCATCCCCTCCTGGCCAGCAAAACGGCCAGTGTTCACTGGCCTCACCGACTGTGGGTGCAGGAGCAGAGGACGGCACGGAATGCACGGGTAGCACCAGAAGTGCTGTCTAGGCAGGTGGAACGGCGAGAACGGGACGCCTAGCTTCTGGCTGTGCGGCTTCCCCGCATCGAAGCATTCTCTACAGTGAAGAGACCGTGCGGGCGACGCCGGCAGGGATAGAAGGGTTAGTATCTGGCGAGAGCCAGTCGCTGACAAAGCTGCTGCGCTTCACCCGGGAACGCACGCGAAGCCGAAGCGACCGTAGGACGCATCGCACGAAGGCAGTCGATGTCGGCGTGCAGTCGTAAGATTGCGTAGCATCCCGCCAGGAGTGAAGTGTCCGCCCGATTTTTCGAATGATCCGTCGCACCTTGTGCCGACGCCTGCAGTTCATCTGCTGGTGCCGCCTTTACTAGATCTCGTAAGAGTCGCCAGTTCGAACGCTGCTCCCGCAAATGCTACCGCAACTACCTGCGTAACTCCAGCGACCTCTGCGCCAGGTGAGAATGTCAGTGCCAGGCAGACGCTCCGGTGTACCCCTGTAACGTGTTCCTCCTGCTGCGCCGTCTTCCGCTCTTCAGATGGGCCACGAGACGCGCTACCCACTGCGGGACTCACGACATTGTAGCCGTAGATACGCGTTGCTGTGCGCAGCTAGAGGACCGCAAGCTCTTCGCCTAGTGCTCATGGCGCTCCTGCTGCAGCGCGCGTTTCTATTGCCGCTCCAGTGGAGGGAAAGTCAGGTGGTGCTGTCTCATGATCACGTACAAACAGCGTCGGGACTAATACTCCAGCCGTGGGGTGGCTCGTGACCACTGCGGTCACAGCTGTACGAAGCCCCCAGACTCCTGCCACTCGAAAGTGTGCTGCACGCCCCGCCGTTGACACCGGTGAAGGTACAAAAGAACATTATCCTTCAAGGGCAGTTCTAGGTTCAGCAGTTTGCTACGCTAGAGTCCGGGTTTCAGAAACCCACTTCTACGTACGACCGGGAACTCGTTGTCTGGGAAGGACTCCGGCGTCANTGTGCTGCACGCCCCGCCGTTGACACCGGTGAAGGTACAAAAGAACATTATCCTTCAAGGGCAGTTCTAGGTTCAGCAGTTTGCTACGCTAGAGTCCGGGTTTCAGAAACCCACTTCTACGTACGACCGGGAACTCGTTGTCTGGGAAGGACTCCGGCGTCATGAAACCTTGTCTATTCAGCAGCAGGTGATTATCTTCGTCTTTCGGCGTAAGAAAGACCCGTTTGTCACATCTCGTCCTGCTTATTTCCTATGCAGATGACGGATCCCAACAGCGTGCAGTACAGTGGCATTGTCGTATTCTTGGAGGTCTCGCAATTCCATCTCCGATACCACGTCGCAACTCTTGTCTCTCAGTGAACAGGCTGTTATGAAAGGCGAGGCAAGACGTGTTTATAGGGCTTCATACATGGCGCCGGCGCCGTTTTTAGAATTGCGTGCTGTCCCGTGGCATGAACGCTGGACTTCCATGAGGCGGCAGGCGTCAGGATGGAATGAGGACAACTCACCTGCACCGCTCCCGAGTGCGTACGCAGTCGCACGGCGCCAACGCCGCTTTTCTGCAATAGCGGATTGCGGCGCCCCGACTCGCGCAGTGGACACAGCTTCATATATGAAACAACGTCGCCTTTATCTCTTATGATGCTAACCGGAGGATGACGTAGTTGGGCGATCTGCTACGGGGCTGCTATGTGGCCCCTGCCGTTTCTCCGAATGGTGAGGGGCGCTCACCGCATGAAGGAGGCCGCTATCAGGGTGAACGTTCTCGCTCACCACTCGCTACAGAAGCGCACACTCACAAAGCTGACGACAGCGCGTGCTGGACGGGGATCGCTTGTGTTGTTCTGACCCGTCCGTTCCGACGCATACGAAGAGAACGCATCGGTGGCCAGCGCGCGAGCAGCCCTTCCCGCCAGAAACACGGATCGCAACCCGCGTGCGTTGCGACTGCTAATACTGAACAGGAAGCAATGTGAAGTCCTTGAAGAAGCGTCTGTACTTCTTGAAACGCGAGGGAAAGGCGACCCCGAACTAATCGCTGGCCGCCTCTAGTAGCCGAAGTGTCGTTGCCCACAGCCACCGGGCTCGATGGGAGCAAAGGCGCTCGCAGGAGCCTCGGTCATATGCTTTCGTACACATGCGCAGAACAGTTATATGGCAGCCGCTGCAGAGACAAACAGCTGACAGATCACTCGTTTCGCGCGCTGTCTTCAATGCGCCCTATGTGCGCGTCCGTGTAGTCACTTTTTCGTCATTGTACACGCGTTGTCTCTTCATCCGAAGGAATCTGCTTTACAAGCGAATCTACACACCATGACGTGGCTTTTACACGGCTTCGCAGCCCGTGTACACTGTCTTTGCGCTCAAGTGCCAATGAGCAGCACGGTGTCTTGCCCACTTATGTCGCGGAGATCTGCCTTCGTGTACATAGCCGCTCTTTGTCATACTGTCGAAATGTAATAGGGAGTTTTCAGGCGTCTGTACACTACAGCCACCATGTGCTTTGCCGCGCGAGCTCTGCTTGTGCGCGGGGGGTGGGCAGCACGGCGCGTGTAAAGAGCCTAAAAGCGTTTCTGCGGTTACCTAGCTGTATATAAAAGTAGCGAAGGCGCGGCTTTTATTCGTGAGGGAGTGTGACTATTTAAATCTTAGCCTGTTGACGCACTATCCCTTACAGATCGTCGAACACGAGCAGGAGGCGAAGTATCGGGTGAACATTGCGGGGTAGTGGCAGACCGAGAAGCAGTGAGTCTTTGGAGGCACCTTGTTAGGCACATTCCACACATTCTACGTAGAACGCTCTATGGTGGCGGGGATCTGGAGCGCCACTTAGTGTATAGACTGCGGGCAGCAGGAACAGCCAGGATCGTGGATTCCACAACACCTGGTCAGTGCGGTCCAGACTCGCATGTCGGGCAAGCACTGCCTCAGATTCCCCCTGACGACGGAGGTATACTGGAGTATATGACACATGAAACGCCGCCTGCCGCTTACACGGCTACGAGTCCCGTGGTCTCCCGACACGCGACATCGGGGCAGGCGGGCAAGTCAGTCACTCAAGAGGCGGGATACCGGGGGGGCACTGGAGCATTTTCAAGCCTGGACACGGGCAAGATACATCGCAGACGGTTGAGGGCATGCCCCGTCGAGCTCAGCGCGTCGCCTTAAGAAAATGGAATGTGCCGGAAACCGAATAAAGTGCAGGAGTGAGGCGCAAGGAGTATGCAATGCCGTACGGTTGTTAGAAGGCAGCCCTGCAGGTCAAGCTTTATCCGGTTGGACGGCGGTCATACGCCACCGAGCAACGCAACGTGTCTGAAACAATCAGTGACTACGGCCAGGGACGTAGGTGTTCAAGTCGATGAGTGGGAGCCGAAGGGTGGTGAGTATTTTGAGACTGGAGATGCCGAGAGGCGTTGCGACCGGAAAGCAACACCTGGAGTACGGTACTGAAAACCAAACGAACTGCAGCACACTGCACGTCAAGTTGTTTGGTCACTCCACTAAGTGCTAAGTGGCTTGCGGAGGATTATAGAGCACCCAAGGACAAACGCAGCAATGGAATACCGACGGTCTTTCGAAGCAATGCGGAGGACTGAAAATTCCAAATTCGTATAGTACCAGGCATCACAATCGGTATTCGTCATAGTGATCATCGGCCGAGAGATTGGCGGGGCCGCTAGGATGGTTAAATAGATACTCAAGAATCTGAACCTGGCGTACAACTTACGAACGCGCGGCATCCCAGATATACGGAAGTTCTTGAGCGAGCACGTCCACACGCAACCGCGGCACAGCATATCGGGAGACCTTGACCACGTACCTTCGCGCTCGACCATGGAGCACTGGAACTCTGTGGTAGGTGCTACAGGACTGAGAAAATCAGACGGAAGCAAATATGCAGAAATGAGGACCCGTAGCGAAACAGGAGGCAGTAAAACGGCCCTCGTCGTCACGGCATAAAGTCCTGAATGCGCACCGCATTCACGTAACCCAACAAAATACCTAAGCGGTCGCCGGGTCCGCCGTTGAAGGGGTGTGTGTACACTTGAGCAGCCACCGTGGCAGCCGGCGAGTGCTCCGAAGACGCCGTAGATACGCAAGCCCAACTCGAACGTGTTCCATGATCGACTTGGTAGGTATCAAATGCCAAACTCTGAGTAGGATACAACATGTCGCATCCGGTGGATTGTCGTGCCACTGTATGCTGGGGTTTGACGTGCTGCTCCCGGAAACTGCCCGTCGCGGACCGCTGGACGTGCGACGTGTCCTGTTTTGTACAGATAGGATTTGCCCTAGCATGCAGGGTCTCGGACTCAGCAATTGCCTATTGGTGGTGTGTATGGTCAAATGTGCTGGAAAGGCAGATGTTTGCGAGGGCGTAAGTTCTACACAGCCTCGACGCACCACTTCAAAAAACCCAGCGCGCTCAAACGCGCCAGTAGTTCAGCAAGACCCTTCTACGTTCTTGGAGTGGGACAAACATGCTACGTACTGCCCCATGATGTCGCGCTCTTGAACGGAGGTGTCACCGGGCGGGAGAAATCACCCAATGATGCACGGCATGCCGAACTCTTGAATCTACAGTTGGAGGCAGAAGTGGCATCACGAAATAATGAGCGCCACATATCATCAAACCTGTAGAACAACGAATAAGTCCCCGCAGGCTCGGAGGCTTCGGCACCGAATTCACGAGCACTTTCTCACCCCAAATCCTTGGTGTGCGGACCGTTTGACGCGGCGACTACAGCGGCAGTCTGATCGTTTCTTGTCGACACAGTGAACTGACAAGAATCTCCAGGGCTACGCGCTCGGCATCGATTGAGGTCACGCGCACTGCCGGATGGCCGCAGTCTACACGTTACACGAAGATCACTGGGAATAGATGCAGGCACACTACGCAACGGACGCAGTGCGCACCTGTACAGCATCCACGCTACGTGTTTCATCGACCGCAGCGTTAATTCCTTAGCGATCAGGAGACGAGCTCAGAAGACCAATAGTCTTCGACTGCGAGCACGCTGCCATTCAAAGGCAAGCTCCCCTTTCTAACAACAAGCACTTGAAGCCGCTTCTGGCGGGCACCAGTAGCCGCGGTCGCTGCGCATCCGTCTGCCTGCCGTCTCCGTGCCCGTCCCCCACTGCTTTCTAGCGGACGTATCAGGTGGTGGCCGTCGTCACGGGGCCGTCTGCTCCCTCCCCTTCGCATTTCGACCTATAAATCGCTGTGTTGAGACGCCAGCTTGACCTCCGTGTGCTTCACAAAAAGACGTCGCCCCACACAGTTTTGCGACAGCGTCTCTTTGACACTGGCTAGTCACAGTCCCAGGGCACGCGCAGACCATCTCCACTNGTCGTCACGGGGCCGTCTGCTCCCTCCCCTTCGCATTTCGACCTATAAATCGCTGTGTTGAGACGCCAGCTTGACCTCCGTGTGCTTCACAAAAAGACGTCGCCCCACACAGTTTTGCGACAGCGTCTCTTTGACACTGGCTAGTCACAGTCCCAGGGCACGCGCAGACCATCTCCACTACTACACGAGCTGCGTGGCTCTCCTGAGGATACATTTGGAGCTGGCGGCACAGGTAATCAGATCTTTCACCCCCTCTTCGCTGCTCACGAAAGGCATGGGGGACAGCTGACCGTGATTGGGCTCCTTCCTAGCAGCTGGATGACGGGGAGAACCGGCAGAAGCACTCCGCCGGGATACGGCAGGTAGCAGCATTAGCAGCAAGAGCAACATGCTTGCAAGGGGGCTCGAAGTGAAAACGCACGCGGTCGAGGAGTATAACCAAATGTCGTCACCAAAAGTCTGGTTCGCTGCGTACACTTTATGCGTTGAAGTCGTACGAAACACACCTCGCACCACTGGTGCTACGGCGGTCTTTCTACCAGACTTGTTCTATATCACACGCACTCTGCGTTTCTCCGTCTAGAGAAGCAGGTTGTGGCCATACGCACATGCTCACAACTCTTTGACCGCCCACCCAGTGCTGATGGGAGTCCGTGCACGGATGCGAGGAGACATAACGCGCGTGCATGTACACGGTTTTCTCCTTGTATGTCTTCGAGGCGGCATCAGCGTGCAGACGAAGAGAATCTCTCAGGTGGACCTCAAGGAGCGGTTATTACGGCCGCGCTTGTGCGACTAGTTCTCTGACGTACAATTCACACCCAGTTGTACGATTCTCTTGCGGTACGACGCATTGAACTGGACGCGATGCAGAAGGTTTCAACGCTGTCTGGCGGCTGCTGAGGCCGTCTTTTTTAGAGCGTAAAGACGAGTTAGCAAAACCTTATAGAGAGAGCGGGCGGGCCTACGAACTGAATTTCAGCGGAATGTTACTTGCCGGCATCTGTGAGAGGGCAACATGGATAAAGACTCCGCCGGATTTCACGGGTTTGAAGGAGGGGCGCAGTCTTCCAGCCAAGCCGCCACAGGGAGTGACGATGTCAGGCAGTACCTTGAAACTGTCCGTCTTCATGACTTCGTCTTAGCCCTGTGGGACATTCTTCTATATATGCTGGTGGTGGCTTTGATTTTGTATCACGCGCCTCGTGCCCGTCGGCGGCGGCGGTGCGTGGGCCCTCGTACAAGACTGCCGGGAGGTCGCCGGAAGCTCTAGTGCACATCAGACATACTTTTTCATAAGACGCTGCATGA
>SJYA01013736.1:0-10683 GCA_006410615.1 Neotragus moschatus
ATAAGGTTAGAGAGAGTAGCAAGGGCCCAAATTGTAGAAATGACTTGGGATTTCATCCTTAAGACAGAAAACCACTGGAAAGTATATTAGTTTCCTGCTGTGTAACAAATTATCACCAATTCAGTGGCTGAAAACGAGACAAATTATCATCTTGCTTTATGTGGGCCAGGATTCTGTCATGGCTTGAATCTATTTTGCATTTCGGGGTTTCAGAAAAAATTCATTCACTCTATTGGCTAGGTTGCTTTCTCAACTGGAGGCTTGACTGGGAAGAATCCACTTTCAAGCTGATTGAGGTTGTTGGCAGAATCCATTTTCTTGTGTTTATATAACTGAAGAGCCCATTTTCTGCTGATTATTCACTAGATATGACCTCAGGTCCTAGAGGCAGCCTAAAGTCCCTGGAGCCCTTGAGGTTACTGCAATTCTTTGCCCTATGGGCTTCTCCATATGGGTGCTCATTCATCAAACTCACAAGGAGAGTCCCATACACCTGTTACAGGCAGAAAAGACGAAAGAGCTCAGGGAATAAATCACAACACAGCAATAAAATGACATTTCCTTTAATGTTACTAGCAGACTGTAAAGTCATGACATGTGAATCTCATTTATAAATCAACCAGTTTTTTTGAGTTTTGTAGGAACTGCTATTTTTATTTAGAAAAAGGTTTTAAAGTCTGAAAGAGAGGCATATAAAACAGATTATATCAATTTATTAGGGAGCTAATATTGAACTGGACAGCCTCCATAAAAATCACATGCATGTCCTCTTATCATGGGCATTTATAATTTTTTTTTGCTTGTCTGAGTTAGATGACCTGATACTGGATGTCAGTAGTTATGAATTCTTGAAAACTACAGAGACAAATATGCAAATTAAAAAATGTCCCCCAAAATGTCCAAGAATTTGCTGCCAGTGGCTTGAAGAATGGGGTAGAATTTTGTCTTAGAGGTAGTGCCTTTATCTTCCAGGGCTTCCCTAATAACTCAGCGGATAAAAAAATCCACCTGTAATGCAGGAGACAAAGGAGATGTTGGTTCGATCCCTGGGTCAGGAAGATCCCCTGGAGGAGGGCATGGCAACCCACTCCAGTACCCTTGCCTGGGAAATCCCACAGACAGAGGAGCCTGGCGGGCCACAGTGCAAAGGGCTGGACATGAATGAGCAACTAAGCCCGCTTTGTCCTCAAAGGGGAGATTTTAGTAAATTCTGTTACTCATAGATAATCAGAGTATGTTGCTAAATATTCTGTTCAAGATGGTAAATACCTGAAGTAATAACCAGGACAGAAGTCTATGCCCAGAATGAGAAGTGGTCTAGAGGAGGCTGCGCTTGGTAGCAAGGGAAGCTTATTGATGAACACAGAAAAATTATATAATTTTAAAATGTTTACCTTGTATCTAGCTATCTTTCAAAAGTCTAGTCATTATCACTAGTATTGTGCAATCTTATTAGCAAAAGAGGTGTTCTTATCTCTTATCCAGTGCATTTTAAAAAACTTTTTATTTTATATCGGAGTATAGCTGATTAACCATGTAATAGTTTCAGGTGGACAGCAAAAGGACTCAGCCAACATATACATGCTTCCTTTCTCCCCCAGCCTCCCCTCCCATCCAAGCTGCCACATAACACTGAGCAGAGTTGCCTGTGCTGTGCAGTAGGATCTTGTTGGTTATCCACTTTAAATATAGCAGTGTATACACATCCTTTCCAAATTCCCTAACTGTCTCTTTCCCTCATCCTTCCTCCTGATAACCATAAGTTTGTTCTTATTCAGTATTTATTCCTTCCAGCTTTCAAGACAATTCTGAATGGTGATGAAGCCATCCCCCTTACATTCTGATTTTACTTGAAATTGTTTTAGTTCTTACTTTTTGGTAAGTCAACTTTATATTATATGGTTTCCTTTTATCAATCTGACTTCATTTATCCACATAAATTTTACCACGAAAATGATTTTATTGTCAAATTTGTATTCATAAATGCTGTTTATATTTCTTTAGGGGTCTTATAATCAGAAGAACTATGCTTCCCATAATTTGTAATTATAGAAGGTAGCTATGTATCTAGTGGTTACAGTTATTGACGAGTCAGTGTGTTATGATGGAAAGACATTAGATTTGGAATTATAAAACTTCTGTTCAAACCTTGAATCAATTGTTTTTTAGCTATGTGTCCTTAGATAAATCATTTCACTTTTCTGAACTTTAGTTTTTCCACCTAAAAGTGGGGATAGTGTTGTGTAATTTATCTCATAGATTTGTTTTCAGGAAAAAAATAAGATTTTCTGGAAATCACTTAATAAACTGCAAAACATTGTATACATAGTTAGGGGGACTAAATGTCCTAATTTTCCTGGGACAGACTTGTTTGTGACTGTTATCCTGGCTTAATTTTTTAAGACCACTTCTCTTTCACTCTCAGAAGTGTCATAACTTGAATAATAAATTTGTCACACAAAATATAATGTTCTCTTTATACTCTCATCCAGGGAAGGTTGAAAACTGACTCAGGACAGGGATAGTTATCCATCTTCATGTCATATATAACACCTAACCCATTGCCTTTTATTTAGAGTGCTCTTAACCCTTGAGTTAATGAATATTTTGAAAATAGGTATTTAAGCATGGAATAGTGTTTCATTACAAAGATCTTTATCTTGACTTAAAATAGGTTCAGTGGGAGGAACTTAAAACTATAATATACAACATTTTTCAACTTTTAGGCTTCCCTGGTGGCTCAGATGGTAAAGAATCTGCCTGCATTACAGGAGACCCGGGTTTGATCCCGGGGTTGGGAAGATCCTCTAGAATGAAATGGCACCCCACTCCAGTACTCTTGCCTGGAGAATCCCATGGACAGAGGAGCCTGGTGGGCTACAGTCCATGGGGTCACAAAGAGTTGGACATGACTGAGTGAGTGACTCGTTCAATTTGTGCAAAAAAAGTATAATGTAAGAGATGTACAAGCAATTAATTAGAACATATACATTTTAGAATCATGAATTTGGTTAAAATTGAAACACATGGTGAGTCTCTGACCTATGCTGATAAATAAAACTGAAAACATTATAAGATCAAAAATGAAGAGATTATGGTTTTATCTCANGACTCGTTCAATTTGTGCAAAAAATGTATAATGTAAGAGATGTACAAGCAATTAATTAGAACATATACATTTTAGAATCATGAATTTGGTTAAAATTGAAACACATGGTGAGTCTCTGACCTATGCTGATAAATAAAACTGAAAACATTATAAGATCAAAAATGAAGAGATTATGGTTTTATCTCAGACTCTTTAGTTTTAGTAGTTTTGGGGATCCTTTTCTTGGTTGTTTCTTTGTCAGCAGATTTAAGACTCTACTGAGCTGTCAATATATTACTTGCTAAGTTGTTATAAGTTTTCCCTTTGTAGATCTTTAAACATTTTAGGCATTAACCTCTTTGCCTGGTGTAGAAATATGTTCTGGGTCATATCTTGTGACCTTTGTTTTTGAAGAAGTAACATTAAGATACTTATTTCAGAGAAGATTTTGCATTTACTCATTTCAGGAACATGGGTAAAACCAAGAGATATATGTTTTAGATGCTTTGAGTTTAGGGGTAGAATGTAGGAAGGTAATTTATCTTTTAAATATTTGCTAGAAAGGAGGAATAATCTAAAGTGAAAGACTTGAGTTGCTGCATTGCCAAAGTAACTTCTTAGATTTTTTTGTTTGTTTTTGAGCAAAAAGAACCCAAGAAAAATATTGGCTTATTTCCAGGATCATTAAGTGGTAATGAAGTAGTCAAACCCATGAAGCTATCCATTAATATGGAAGTGATTAGTTGATGGTGAGAAAATGAATGTTTCCTCATTATTATAGCATCTTAATTTGCTAAATTTAAAAACAAATTGAAAATTTTTTCTAACCTTGCTTTTATATATATATATATATACATACACACACACACACACTCACATATATATATATATATATATACACACACACACACATATATATATATATATATATACTTTCCTCTTGGGAAAGAGAAAATAGGAGGTGTTTTATTTCATTTCTCTGAAAGTAATTTTTTTAAGGAAGTAGAGAATTTAATTTTATTGTAAGACTTGTCACTTCTTCAGGTTTGTAAGTTGAGGTAACATATTTTACAGAGTTAGGCAGATTGTCCAGCTAATTATACGCTTGCTATATTTGAACAAAACTAAGGAGAAAAACTGCTTAAATGCCTCTTACATTTTTCAAACAATCACTTTCTAGGTATGACAAGAAAAATGCTCATTATTCTTCAAATTGCTTTTATAGTTTCAGTAGCATTAAAACAATGTATCCTATGACAGTCAGGAAAACCTGATACAAATACAATGACTGATTTTTTCAGAAAACAGATGTGAAGTGGAACATTTGCATATTCTCCCTCGTTTTCACAAACATAAAAGTATAAGAAAGTTGGACAAAATGAACCCAAGAAGCACATTATTAAAAACAGAAAGTATTGATAGACTGATTATAAGGGATGGGGGTAGAGGGAGTATTAGGCAGTTGTTTAATGGGTATAGATTTCAGTTCTGCAACATGGAAAATTTCTGAAGATCTGTTTTGCAACAATGAGAATACACTTTATACTACTGAACTGTACACTTAAAAATGGTAAGGATGGGAAACTTAATGTTATGTTTTCTACTGTAGTTGTAATAATAATAGAAGTAAAGTCTTACTTAATCATTGTAGTCTGTTTTCTGTAAACAGACTTTCTGGGTGAAGAAGTCACTTGAAATCTACAGTAATAAATCCTAGAGATATTTATAATACATCCTCTTAAAATGACTATCATTTACCTTAGAAGTCATGGTTAACACTTTCACTTTTCACTTTAGAGATCATGGTAGAGCAGGACAGAAGATAAAAGGGTCTGTTATTTGCAACATGTTTATTAAGTTGTGATAAAATCAGAACTCTTGAGTTAGGCTAGATGAGCTCAGTATTATCATGTCATTATTGTTACAGATTTGGCACTTAAGAGAAGTCGAGATGACAATTATATTCTAAATTCTTGATTGTATGTTTAGTTAAGAAATAGAAAGCACCTAATGCATGGGAAATAGATAATAGGGATAAATAGTTGAGGGAGCACACTCAGAATACTAATTTACCGCTTTGGCAATGATGTGGGGCTTCCTGGCCTTCCCAGGTGGCTCAGTCGGTAAAGAATCCACCTGCAAACAGGAGATGCAGGTTCGATCCCTGGGTTGGGAAGAGGAAGTAGCACCCCACTCCAGTATTCTTGCCTGGAAAATTCCACGGACAGAGGAGCTTGGTGGGCTACAGTCCACAGGGTCACAAAGAGTCAGATGTGACTGAGCACACACACATACATTAAATGCTGGCATACAGTCTCTCATTTTAACTTTTTCTATGCACTAGAGTCAACCCATTTGAATGAATTCCTCTCCACCCCTCCACCTCTAGTGGGAGTGCTGATGAATAGTGAAGCGGCTGAGAATAATTACTCCCTGACTATTAAATGATAGAACATCAGCTTTATCTTAACAGTTTGATGTAAAACTAGGTGTGAGCAATGTGGATCATTAACCTTATATACCATGCTGGATTTGGAGGGATCATTAGAGAATAGTCAGTCTAAGTTCTCATCTGATGCCTAGCCTCTCCAAAACCAGCTTAAGAAGGGTATTTTCACAAACAACAGCAGATTCCTAAGTAGTTGTCATGTAAGACTTTTGGCCAGTAACAGCAGTTCTCAAATGGTTAGGAAGGGGGAACTCACTGCCTGATGAGAGCTCCCATTTCTTCAAGCTCTGTCTATTAGCTGCTTCTTCATCAGATGATGCAGAACCTTTGTCTGCTTAACTTTTCACTTCTTTTGAAAGCATGTGGGTATCTTTAAGTCTTCTTCATGTAGCAGTCAGATTTTTAAAATGTTAGTTGTTGTCCTTTAAATATGTTCCATTTAAAAAATGTTTATTTTTAAAAAGTTAAAAAAAAGAAGCAAAGATTAAGATTGAAAATATTACCTCTTACAGAATTCTAAAGATGTATAAAACTGTTTTGTAGTACAAGTTGAGTTTCTTGTTAGTTTTTTTAGGGAAACCACTGTTTGAAACTGCCCACCCTGGCTAGGCTTGACGATAGTCTTGCAAGAGTTAGCTTACAATAGGAGGCCCTGGTAAGGAATGTGGAACTAACAGGCTACCACCAATGGGAACAATTTGGGAATGGTCAAAAGGAAAGAGGAGACATCGGTCCACAGGTCCTACCAACCTCCTAGAATCTTCCTTGCTGGCATCCATCTTGGCTGAGTGATGAACGTGCTACCAGGAAGGACCCTGAATCAGAATGATTGGCCAGAGACAACCTGGAAACTAACCTCATCACTATAAAACCTGGCACGTGGCAGAACAGTTCTCCTGGGTTCCCTTACCCTGCTGCTCTCCCTGGGCACCATTTCCCAATAAAGTCTCTTGATTTGTTAAAAAAAATAAAAAATAAACTGCTCACAGTGTAATACTCAAAGTGACAATGGGGTATTTTAAATTTAAATAAGACCACTGTGAACTGAAAAAAAAAAAAAAGCACAATGTGAGAGTTGTGAGTTAAGTTTTATTTGGGGCAAAATAAGAACTATAGCCAGGGAGACAGCCTCAGGTAGCTCTGGAGAACTGCTCCAAACAGGAAGAAGGGAGGTCAGTATATATGTGATGTTAGTGAAAGGGGATCCATGCAATCATGCACAGATTTTGCCAGGCTTTCTGTTAGTCACAAGAAGGTTGCTGCTAGTCATGAGGAGCAGATGTCTCTGTTAATGATTTTAGTGCTTTCGTAGATAGGAGATGCAAGAAATTGGGCTCATAAAATCTTCTCCTAAAAATATCTAACTCCTTAAAGATCTGTTCTGCCAGTTTTCCCCCAGAGCACAGAGTGCCTCATTCCTGATCTTCACTCTGAAGTCGTTTCAAAGAGTACTGAAGGTCAGAGACTGCAGTGGCTACTTCATTCTTCTAGAACTAGATGGCTGCTGCTGCTGCTAAGTCGCTTTAGTTGTGTCCGACTCTGTGCAACCCCATAGACAGCAGCCCACTAGATGGCAAGCAAAGATTTTTAGTTGCTACCACTTCCCAGGTGGCTCAATGAAAGAATCCACCTGCCAGTGCAGGAGATGCAGGTTCAATCCCTGGGTTGAGAAGATTCCCTGAAGGAGAAATGACAACCCACTCCAGTATTCTTACCTGGAAAATTCCACGTATAGAGAAGTCTGGCAGGCTACAGTCCCTGGGGTTGCAGAGTTGGACACAAATGAGTGACTGAGAGCAGGCATACACTATATACTAGTTCAGTTTTAGAGAGATTTCCTCTTTGAATTACTATTTGATATAGTAATACCTGAAAAGAATGTCAGGCAGAGAAAATAACTTACGTTATTAACCAATGTTGACTTGTTTTTAAAGATGCTTCTTACTTTTGTGCTTTCATAGTAATGTTTATTTTTTGCTGATTATAAATGTGACACATTAGTAAAGAAAATTTTAAAAATATGGCAAATTTGAAGAAAAAATAATCATTATCTAGTGATAATCGCTTATCATTTTGTATGTTTCTATTGTTTTCTGAATGGTATGCATGTGTTTATATATGAGATATATGTAATTGAGTGGGGCTTATACTGTACATACATTTTGTACTTTATTTTTTTAATGGTGAAATTATGTTCTTAACTTTTCTCAATCATTAACTGTTTTCAGAAACATTTAAGCACTGTGTTACATCCCTTTTATTTATGTATTGTGCTTAATTGCTCAGTCATTTCCAACTCTTTGCAACCCCATGGACTGTAGCCTACTAGGTTTCTCTGCCCATGGAATTCTCCAGGCAAGAATAATGGAGTGGGTTGCCATTTCCTACTCTAGGGCTTCCCAACCCAGAGACTGAACCCTAGTCTCTTGTGTCTCCTGCGGTGGCAGGTGGATTCTTTACCACTAGTGCCACCTGGAAAGCCCATTTGTTTGTGATCCATCACTTATTCAACAATTGTATTGTTGGCCTTTAAGTTGTTTACTTTTGTGACTATGAATAATCCCATAATGGACATATTTACAGACAGATGTATATTTCTGTATCTGTGATTATTTCCTTTGAATAGATTTCTTTCTTTTTTTTTTTTTGGAATGGATTTCTTAAAGAGGTATTACATCAAAAGATACAAACATTTCTCAGGTCTCAGAGTAATCTCTCTAAAAGATAGGGTGACCATATAGTTGATCAACCAAACCATTTTCATTAGAACAGATGCTAAGATAGACAGAACTGGAATAATAGATATAAACAAATACTTAGCTAATTGAAAAAGGATCTAGGGTCAGTCATCCTATTATACTAAAAGAAAATATGACTACTTCCTTTTAAATTCTTCTGATGTTACTCTATTAGATTAAGAAAAATCCCTTGCATGACTGATTTTTAATAAAGGTAATAACAGTATACCTATTGTCATAACAACTCATTATCAAGCATAAGAATTTATGCTTTTCTTATTCATCAGAATTCTGCTTGTGAGTGAATGTGAATCTGCACTGCATGCTAGAAATCACACACACAATTTAGGACTGGCAGTGTAATTCCATTATAAAATTATAAAGAGATCTGAGCATAACACATTTTTAAAGTATTGCTATCAAACCTGAACCAAGTAACCAGCCAAGTAATAAAGAAGGATGAAGGAAATTTATTAGTCTATAAGTCTTGTCTCCCAAATAAGAGAAAGAAGTTCCACTCTACAGTGGACTATTTTGAAGAGATAACTTTCACAATGCAAGGGAGTGAATTAATTAGCTTGTAACAGAGGAAATTTTAAGACGCAGTATGACATTTAAGTGTGACACAACTATTTTAAGGCAGTCTTTGTCTTTAGCCTTTGTTCATTTGCCTTCACTTTATTGTACTTGCATCATGTGCAAGTAAGGCATTGTGTTTGACAGGGTAGATATTTAAATGATAATTTTAAGACAATAAGTAAGTAGGACATTAAAAAAACCCTGCACATTTCAAAGTGGTTACCAAGAGGGTTCTTGGCACACAGTGATATTCAGTGTGTTTAGCAGTTTACTTGGGTCTTCTGCATAATCACTCAAGTCGTGTCCAACTCTTTGTGACCCCATGGACTGCAGCCCTCCAGGTTCCTCTGTCCAGGAGATTTTCCAGGCAAGAATACTGGAGTAGATTGCCATTTCGTCCTCCAGGGGATTTTCCTGACCCAGGAAAAATCCACATCTCCTGTGTCTCCTGCATTGGCAGGCAGATTCTTTACCACTGAGTCACCTGGGGAGCCCTGGGTCATCTGATAAAAAAATTTGTTCTTCTTAGGAAATATATAATTATTTGTTGTATACACTATTATTCTAATCTTAATTGAGTTGTGGGATCCTTTTACTGTTTAAAACATATAGGAACTTCCCTGGTGTCGAGCCATTAAGACTTTGCATTCCAATGCAGGGCTTGCAGATAAAATCCCTGGTTGAGGAATTAAGATCCTGCATTCCTGGCAACCAGAAAAATAAAAACCAGAAACCATATTGTAATATATTCAATAAAGACTTAAAAACCTTTAAAATATATATAAAGAAAAAATTTTAATTATCAAATTAGAGATATTCTAGGAAGCACTAGACAGTAAAGGCAATTGTCCTTCTTTTCCAATCTGGATGATTTTCATTTCATTTTTCTTGCCTTGCTGCACTGGCAAGAACCTCCAGGAGAGAAGGGAGAGAGCAGGCCTTCTTGCCTTGTTCCTGATACTGGGGGAAAAATTTCAGTCTTCTGCCATTAAATATGGTGCGCCCTATAGAGTTTTCACATATGCTCTGTATCAGGTCAAGGAAATACTCTTCTACTCATAGCCTGATGAGAATTTATTATTATTATTATTGAGAAAAGATGCTGACTTTGTTTAAAAAATTATTCTGAATTTGTTGAAAAGATCAATTTCTTTCTCTTTTTGTTTGTTAGTATGGGGAATTACATTTCCTGATACATGACTGTTAAGCTAATCATGTATTACTGGGACAAGCCTCACTTTGTCATTATATATTATTCTTTTTGTGTATTCAGTTCAGTTCAGTCACTAGGTTGTGTCTGACTCTTTGAGACCTCATGAACTGCATCATACGAGGCCTCCCTGTCCATCACTAACACCTGGAGTTTGCCCAAACTCATGTCCATTGAGTCAGTGATGCTATCCAATCATCTCATCCTCTGTTGTCCCCTCTCCACCTGCCCCCAATCCCTCCCAGCATCAGAGTTTTTTCAAATGAGTCAGCACTTTGCAGCAGATGGCCACAATACTGGAGTTTCAGCTTCAACATCAGTCCTTTCAATGAACACCCAGGACTGATCTCCTTTCAGATGGACTAGTTGGATCTCCTTGCAGTCCAAGGGACTCTAAGAGTCCTCTCCAACACCACAGTTCAAAAGCATTCACTTCTTCAGCGCTCAGCTTTCTTCACAGTACAACTCTCACATCCATACATGACTACCAGAAAAACCATAGCCTTGACCAAACCATAGCTTTGACCAGAGACATCACTTTGCCTTGTTGGCAAAATGATGTCTCTGCTTTTTAACATGCTGTCTAGGTTGGTCATAACTTTCCTTCCAAGCAGTAAGC
>SJYA01013737.1:0-13008 GCA_006410615.1 Neotragus moschatus
GTGGGCCACAGTAGATGGGTCACAAAGAGTCAGATACGACTGAGCAACTAACACACACATATCCAGACAAGAGTTTGGTGTGGGGTGTGGAAAAATAAGTGAAGAAGATTAAGAGGTACAAACTTTCGATTAAAAAATAGAGAAGTCAGGAGGATTTGATTAAAACTTGGGAAATATAACCAAAAATATTGTAGCAACTTTGTATGCTGACATGTTTACTAGATTTATTGTGGTAGTCAATATTCAATCTGCATAAATGTCAAAAATCACTATTTTGTACACCTTAAGTTAACATAATATTCTATATCAACTACACTTAGAAAAAAAGAAAAATAATCAAGATTAAAAAAAATGAAAATGTTAATTAAGTCCATTATTGTAACAGATTAAATGAGTGAGGATAATTATCTCAAACTGTACAGAGAAGTTATATGATTTAAATATTCATTTATTATTAAAATATTACAAATCTATTAATAGAAGAGATACATCTTAATTTCAAAAAAGTATCATCCATGATGGTATTTTAGAAACAAGCATTATGTATTTAGGGGGAAAAAATGCTTCTCTTCAGCACTGTACTGGTGGTTCCAACTCATTCAGTATTAAAAAATCCAGAAAACAATAACTACTTGGTCTAGAAAAGATCAGGACCAAATTGCTATTTGTTTACTATATACCTCTTCATCGATTATAGCCTTGTTGTGGTGAAGGGACTTGCATACCTTAGTGAAGCAATGAGCCATGCCAGGTAAGACCACTCAAGATGGATGGGTCACAGTGAAGAGCTCTGACAGAACACGGTCCACAGAAGCGTGGGACTTGAAGAGGAATCTATACACAAAATACAAATAAATGGCAGAAAATTTCAACAAATTTAATTACTATACAATGAATAAATGAAAATTTCTGTTTTTCTAAATTAGTAATGACCTACTAAAATATAGAGCCAAAGCTATTTCTATGTAATAGCTTGAAAATATAATGCCTGATAACAAATCAAACAAATCAAAATCACTAAATATAAAAGAATAAAATGTAACTAGGTAAAGCAATATACTAGTTTTATGAATTAAAATAATCATCATAAACTTGTCTGTTCTTTCCAAATTGATCTATAAATTCTATCCAATTTCAATTAATATCCTAAGATTACTATTGTCTAATTTGACAACTTATCCTAAAATCGTCTGTAAAAGTTAGGTGACAAGAAGAACTTAGGTACTCTTAAAGTAGCATACTTGGAGAGTATAGATTAATTGTGCTAAGTACCAACAATATTTAAGATTTTGTATTGTTGTATCTGAGAAATAAAATGACTAATGGACAGAATGATAGAGTCCAGGAACAGAGCCAAGCATAGATGAATGTTTGATATATAAAGAAGATGACATTAAAACCAGTAGGGAAAATCTATTCAATAAATCATATTTAGATGATAGGTTGTATCCATTTAAAATAAATTATATGGATATTAATCCTTTAATACAGCAATACAAAATTTAATTTCTTGTATATTAAATAACTGAAAAATAAATGTTTAAAATTATTAAAAAATGCAAAGACAAAATATTTTGGAAGATTAATTATGAAATATGTACTACAGAAGAGACAAAAGTTTTAAATATAAAGAAAAGAAATTGATAACTGTAACAGTTAAATTTTGTGTATGTATAAACATTACAAACTTCTCATATCATCTATAGGAGTGAAGGCTTTTTCAGTTTATATAATTTTTTGTATAAAAGTGATAGCATCTCCAAAGATTCAGCTGAAGTATGAACTAAAAAGATGAAAGAGCATGTCCAGTAAATACTGAAATTGTTGCCCAAATCCACTATTAGCCAAGAAAATGTAATAAATGTTTTAAAATTAAAATTTAATATTTACTTAAAATTTTTTATTTGCATAAATGGAAAGAAAACACAATTTGCAAAATTCAGTATTGATAAGTCATGGAGAAATTAGGACCCTTGGTAGAGTATAAACATCTACAACTTAGGAAGAAATTTTGTAATTTCTAGTAAAGTTAGAAGGTTTGTATCTTACAATTCAGCACTTCCAGTTCTAGGTAAATAGCCTATGGGCATGTATATCCTGTCTCTTATACACATCTTATTTTGTGTATAGATTCCTCTTCAAGTCCCACGCTTCTAGTGGACCGTGTTCTGTCAGAGCTCTTCACTGTGACCCATCCATCTTGAGTGNTCGTCCTCTGACTTAATTATTTTTCATCTTTTCATTTTTAATCCATATCTTTATATTTAAAATGTTTTTGACATGTAATATATAGTTGCATCAATATTCATGAGAGATATTGGTCTGTAGTTTGTGTTATTTTTGTGTTGCTTTTGTACCAGAATAAACTTGTTCACTACTTCTCTATTATCTGGAAAAATTTGTTGAGAATTGGAAGTATTTATTATTTAAATATTTGGTAGAATGTACCAATGAAGTCATTAGGGCCTGGATTTTTCATTTTAGTAAGTTTTATAATTCTTAATTCAGTTCTTTTTTCTTTATGTCTTCAATTCTCTATTTCTTCTTGTGTCTTTTTTAGGTACTTGCCCATTCCATATAAAATATCTAATTTATTGGCATACTGTTTTTTTATAGTATTCTTTTTAATTCCTCAGCACATGGATAGATCACAATCTGCTTTTTGAGTTTGAGTTAATTTCAAGTGTTGGTATTGTGAACTGAGTGCTATAAACATTTGCAAAGCCATTGTGTGGAACAAAAGACAATAATTGATTCCTTTCAGGGGGTAGTAACACTGGATAGCAGTTCCTGCAGATTCTGGAACTCCAACTAGAACCCCAAATCTCCAGTTACAGTTTCTTATAGTTAGACCTGCTTTTCAGTTACACAAATTGAGCTTTTTTTCCAGTTCTTCTCTACCTTTTCTTCTATCTTTTCCTAGTCTCCACACCTACCGGACACCAATTCCCTAGGGCTTTGGTCTCAGCAGGTTGTCATGGAATAAAGGAGATAAGCCAGCTCATGATATGATAGCATGACTGCTGCTGCTGCTTAGTCGTTTCAGTCGTGTCCGACTCTGTGCGGCCCCACAGACAGCAGCCCACCAGGCTCCCCTGTCCCTGGGATTCTCCAGGCAAGAACACTGGAGCGGGTTGCCATTTCTTTCTCCAATGCATGAAAGTGAAAAGTGAAAGGGAAGTAGTGACTTCACTGGTCCAGAGCGTTCCAAGGGAGTGGCCAAGAGAGGACAGTTGCATTTGCTAGAGGTTCACAAAAGAAAATAAATTTTGATAACTGGCCAATAAAAGGACGGGAAACAGGATGAAGGGGCGGAGGCATGGGTGATGGGATTTCAGTCAGAGCATGCTGTTTTTTCTCGTGTCCAACTCTTAGCGACCCCATGAACTGTAGCCCACTAGGCTGCTCTGTCCATGGGATTTTCCAGGCAAGAGTACTGGAATGGGGTGCCATTGTCTTCTCTGGAGACACCTTACTCTAACTCCAAATTATCAGTCTTCACTTAGCAAAGGCATGGTTAACCCCTCAGAATGAGTAATTACCACAAACTATTGACAGTCGATCCCCAAACAGTGCAGGGGTTAGGGCACCAACCTCTAGCTCAGTGAAAAATCCACTTATAAGTTTATAGGCTGTGCCAGGTATCTGCTGCTGCTCTCATCTGCGGTTCTGCGACAGCAGAGAGTGTAGGACTAGAGTATTTACTGCAAAAAATCTACNTCTCCGCAGACACCCTACTCTAACTCCAAATTATCAGTCTTCACTTAGCAAAGGCATGGATAACCCCTCGGAATGGGTAATTACCACAAACTATTGACAGTCGGTCCCCAAACAATGCAGGGGTTAGGGCACCAACCTCTAGCTCAGTGAAAAATCCACTTATAAGTTTATAGGCTATGCCAGGTATCTGCTGCTGCTCTCACCCGCGGTTCTGCGACAGTAGAGAGTGTAGGACTAGAGTATTTACTGAAAAAAATCTACATAAGTGGATCCATGCAGCATGAACCCATATTGTTCAAGGGTCAACTGAACCTGGCTTTGGAATGCATCTTCCGGAATCTAAACCACTTACATCCATGTGGCACATTTCAAGTTATGAACTTGGCCACNAGAGAGTGTAGGACTAGAGTATTTACTGCAAAAAATCTACATAAGTGGATCCATGCAGCATGAACCCATATTGTTCAAGGGTCAACTGAACCTGGCTTTGGAATGCATCTTCCGGAATCTAAACCACTTACATCCATGTGGCACATTTCAAGTTATGAACTTGGCCACCTCATAACGAGGTATCAAGCTGACCCTCAGGACAGCCTCAGCACAGGGTTAGTCCCATCTGCCCATTCTGATTGAAATCCTATCACCCACCTCTCCACCCCCTCACCCTGCTTCCCGTCCCTCCACTAGCCAGGTGCCAAAATTCACCCTCTTCCACCAACCCCCAGCAAGCAAGGCTGTCCTCTCCTGGCCACTCCCTCCAATCACTCCGGACCAGCCAGGGAGATTTGGGAGCCCTCTGGAGGCCCTAAAACCCTAATTAACACTTTGAGGTTGTCTTGGATTTTCCAAACAAGGGCAGTCCCATCTGCCAAGCTCTCCACGTTAAAGAGGTTTTTGTGGTTTCAAGTACACTGCTCCGCCTCCTCTCCATCCCTTTTGGAGGGAAAGAGTGCTGAGTAACAGCTCTAAAATGCTTACTCTAACCTAGGTCCCACTGCAGAGGCAGTGAGTCAGCCAAGAGACTCCACCCTGCAGGGAGATTCAGAGTTCAGAACTACAGAGACCACCCCCTACCTGCCCAGGCCCCAAAGCACCCCCAAAGCACCTCTCCGTCCCCAGCAGGCATTATCTCCCAGTGAGTGTAAAACTCAAACACCCTGCCCAGATCAAGGGACAGGTTCCTGGGGAAGGCCTCCTTCCCTTCTCCCCTTCAGAGGGTGTCTCGATTGTGTGCTTTCTTTACAAGAGCAGAAAGTGGTCTCAACTATAGGAAAAAAGCTTTAAGCCCTCCTCTATAAAGGGTAACATAGCAGTTCTTCACCAAAAGGTGTACAATATAACTAGCTATGGAATTTAAAACAAATACAAATAACCATAATGCCGTTATTACACTTGACAAATAATTTCCTAGTATCTACACTTTCAAAATTTCTTCTTATATAACCTGTTTGTATGAATCAAAGCAAATATGTTACTGTTTGTATTTGTATACTTAAGCACTTTTTTAGAGGAAATGGTTTTATCACTAAAAGAATGATAAAAAATAGTGGAATTTTAGAATGTGTGGCAAGTAATAATCAGTCAACCTTTTGGGGAAAATACTTTTCCAGGCACTATTGAACTTTACCAAATATATGTATACTTGCGTGTGGTCTCTGTATAAAGCTGTCCCAGTGCTTCCTCTCTGAAGATGGGTTAAGAGCATCTTTTGTGGACATGTCAAAATCAGCTCTGATCATCGTAGGATACCGTGAGTTCTTTAAATGCCATGGCTTCTTTCCTATTTTCAGATAGCNCTTCCAGGCACTATTGAACTTTACCAAAGATATGTATACTTGTGTGTGGTCTCTGTATAAAGCTGTCCCAGTGCTTCCTCTCTGAAGATGGGTAAGACATTCTTTTGTGGACATGTCAAAATCAGCTCTGATCCTCGTAGGATACGGTGAGTTCTTTAAATGCCATGGCTTCTTTCCTATTTTCAGATACTGTGAGTGACAAAGAAAATCTTTCATGTATCTCTACCTATTTTTTGCATATTTATCTTTGTTCTGGAAGAAAAGTAGTGGAGACATTGAGACATTGATCCAGACTCAGGCTTTCCTGGTGGCTAAGATGGTCAAGAATTTGCCTGTAATGCAAGAGACCTGGGTTTGATCCCTGGGCTGAGATGATGCCCTGGAGAAGTGAATGGCAACCCATTTCAGTATTCTTGCCTGGAGAATTCCATGGACATAGCAGCCTGGTGGGCCATAGTAGATGGGTCACAAAGAGTCAGATACGACTGAGCAACTAACACACACATATCCAGACAACAGTTTGGTGTGGGGTGTGGAAAAATAAGTGAAGAAAATTAAGAGGTACAACTTTCAATTATAAAATAGAGAAGTCAGGAGGATTTGATTAAAACTTGGGAAATACAACCAAAAATATTGTAGCAACTTTGTATGCTGACATGTTTGCTAGATTTATTGTGGTAGTCAATATTTAATCTGCATAAATGTCAAAAATCACTATTTTGTACACCTTAAATTAACATAATATCCTATATCAACTATACTTCACTTAGAAAAAAAGAAAAATAATCAAGATCAAAAAAATGAAAATGTTAATTAAGTCCATTATTGTAACAGATTAAATGAGTGAGAATAATTATCTCAAACTGTACAGAGAAGTTTTATGATTTAAATATTCATTTATTATTAAAATATTACAAATCTGTTAATAGAGGAGATACATCTTAATTTCAAAAAAGTATCATACATGATGGTATTTTAGAAATAAGCATTATGCATTTAGGGGGGAAAAAAATGCTTCTCTTCAGCACTGTACTGGTGGTTTCAACCCATTCAATATGAAAAAATCCAGAAAACAATAACTAATTGGTCTAGAAAAGATCAGGACCAAATTGCTATTTGTTTTCTATATACCTCTTCATGGATTATAGCCTTGTTGTGGTGAAGGGACTTGCATATCTTAGTGAAGCAATGAGCCATGCCAGGTAGGACCACTCAAGATGGATGGGTCACAGTGAAGAGCTCTGACAGAACACGGTCCACTAGAAGCGTGGGACTTTAAGAGAAATCTATACACAAAATACAAATGAATGGTAGAAAATTTCAACAAATTTAATGACTATACAATGAATAAATGAAAATTTCTGGTTTTGTACGTTAGTAATGACCTATTAAAATATAGAGCAAAAGCTATTTCTATGTAATAGCTTGAAAATACAATGCCTGGTAACAAATCAAACAAATCAAAATCACTAAATATAAAAGAATAAAATGTAACTAGGTAAAGCAATATACTAGTTTTATGAATTAAAATAATCATCATAAACTTGTCTGTTCTTTCCAAATTGATCTATAAATTCTATCCAATTTCAATTAATATCCTAAGATTACTATTGTCTAATTTGACAACTTATCCTAAAATCGTCTGTAAGAGTTAGGTGACAAGAAGAACTTAGGTACTCTTAAAGTAGCATACTTGGAGAGTATAGATTAATTGTGCTAAGTACCAACCATATTTAAGATTTTGTATTGTTGTATCTGAGAAATAAAATGACTAATGGACAGAATGATAGAGTCCTGAATGTTTGATATATAGAGAAGATGACATTAAAATCAGTAGGGAAAATCTATTCAATAAATCATATTTAGATGACAGCTTGTATCCATATAAAATAAATTATATGGATATTAATACTTTAATACAGCAATACAAAATTTAATTTCTTATGGATTAAATAACCGAAAAATAAATGTTTAAAATTATAAAAAAATATAAAGACAAAATATTTTGGAAGATTAATTATGAAACATGTACTACAGAAGAGACAAAAGTTTTAAATATAAAGGAAAGAAATTGATAACTGTAACAGTTAAATTTTGTGTATGTATAAACATCACAAACTTTTCATATCATCTATAAGAGTGAAGGCTTTTTCAGTTTATATAATTTTTTGTATAAAAATGATAGCATCTCCAAAGATTTAGCTGAAGTATGAACTAAAAAGATGAAAGAGCATGTCCAGTAAATATTGAAATTGTTGCCCAAATCCACTATTAGCCAAGAAAATGTAATAAATGTTTTAAAATTAAAATTTAATATTTTATTTAAATGTTTTTATCCACCTAAATGGAAAGAAAATACAATTTGCAAAATTCAGTATTGATAAGTCATGGAGAAATTAGGACCCTTGGTAGTGTATAAACATCTACAACTTAGGAAGAAATTTTTTAAATTCTAGTAAAGTTAGAAGGTTTGTACCTTACAATTCAGCACTTCTAATTCTAGGTAAACAGCCTATGGGCATGTATATCTGTATATAAATATTCAATTGAGACATTA
The DNA here is from genome assembly GCA_006410615.1 of Neotragus moschatus. NCBI lineage: Eukaryota > Metazoa > Chordata > Mammalia > Artiodactyla > Bovidae > Neotragus > Neotragus moschatus. The sequence continues at coordinate 8,074 of SJYA01013737.1, forward strand.
TTTATAATAGTAAATAATTAGATAATTCTAAACATTTTCCAAGTGGAGAGGGAAATACATTTTAGAATACCCATTAGAAGAAGACTGTAGCCACTAAAATGAATAGTCTAAATTCAACAAGAGGGGTGAGAAAGCTAGATATACACATATAAAAATGATGTTGGATTTTTAACCTTTCACCATATACAAAAATTAAATCCAAATGAATTAAATACCTAAAAGTAATACCTGAAACTACCGAACTTGAAGAAGAAAATATATGAGATTTTTAAGATGTTGAATTTGGTATTAAAATTTTAATTTTGTTGGATAGGACAGCAAAACATAGCAAAAGCAAAAATCAAAGTTATATTAAAGTTAAAAACTCCTTTTTAGCAAAAGAAACAATCAAGAGAGTGAAAAGGCAAACTACAGAATGGAAGAACATGTTTGCAAATAATATATATAAGGAGTTAATATATAGAATATATAAAAATCTTGTACCACTTAACAATATGAAACCAAATAACCCATTGAAAAATGGGCAAAACTTGAATAGACATTTATTCAAAGAAAATATACAATAGTCAGCAAACATGTTAAAAAAGATGTTCAATAGCAGTAATCTTCAGGAAAATGTAAATCAAAACCACACTGAGATATTACCTCACAACTGTTAGGATGGCTTCTATAAAGACAGAAACCAACAAATAAGTGCTGATGAGGATGTGAACATTCAGAGAAATGGGAAGTCTTTGCATTGTTAATGGGAATATAAAATGTTACAACCATTCTGGAAAAAATTATGGAGTTTCTTCAAAAATTAAAAACAGAGAATAAAAATAGAGTTACCATTTGATACACACATTTGAATTCTAAATATATATCTATATATAAAGAACTGAAAACAATATCTTGAAGAGATATTTGCACACCTGTGTTCATTGCAGCAATATTTACAATAGGCAAGGGGTGGAAGCAAACTAAATGTCCAATGATGAATGACCGGATAAAGAAAATGTGGCATGTACATACAATGCAATGGTATTTAGCATTAAAAAAGAAGGAAATCCTATCATATGCTACAGCATGGGTGAACTTGGAGAACAGTATACTAAGTGAAATAAGTCCATCTCAAGAAGATAAAAATACTTCATGATTGACTCAAGTACTCAAATCCTTAGAAACAGAATGGAGACTGGTGGTTGCCAGGGTGAGGAGAGGTGAAAAGAGCACTTGTATAATGGCTATGGAGTTTCAGTTTTGAAAGATGAAAAATTCCTAGAGATCTATTTCACAAGGTGAATATATTTAACATCANACTAAGTGAAATAAGTCCATCTCAAGAAGATAAAAATACTTCATGATTGACTCAAGTACTCAAATCCTTAGAAACAGAATGGAGACTGGTGGTTGCCAGGGTGAGGAGAGGTGAAAAGAGCACTTGTATAATGGCTATGGAGTTTCAGTTTTGAAAGATGAAAAATTCCTAGAGATCTATTTCACAAGGTGAATATATTTAACATCATTGTACAATTGAAAATTAAGATGCTATATTTTAACCACATTTTTAAAAAGAATGAACTAGAGCAAGATATATTTAAGTAGATGAATCTTTACAACATAACAATGAGTGAAAGAACAAATTTTAGAATAATGGCAATAATATATAGGTACCATCTGTATCAAGTTCAAACTATGCAAAATGTATTTTTTCACAATGTATAAAAAAATTTTAAAAACTATACGTTAGTCATACTCATGGAGTTGATGATAGTTATTATCTTTGCTATGATAAAATAATTGGATACAGAGGATTGCTTAGAGGTCTTTATTATTTCTAATAATCCACTTTTGTTTTAAAGAGGAATCTGAAATAAATAAGGCAAAATGTTAAAAATCTGATGAAACCACATGCCATAGTGGTATCTAGATTAAACTCTACAATCGAATTAGTTTACAGGAAAGATACAAATATGTCCAGTGATCTCCAGGGACCTTTCCAACCCTCCTCAAAGTATTTATTTAAATNATTCTAAATATATATATATATATAAAGAACTGAAAACAATATCTTGAAGAGATATTTGCACACCTATGTTCATTGCAGCAATATTTACAATAGGCAAGGGGTGGAAGCAAACTAAATGTCTAATGATGAATGACCAGATAAAGAAAATGTGGCATGTACATACAATGCAATGGTATTTAGCATTAACAAAGAAGGAAATCCTATCATATGCTACAGCATGGGTGAACTTGGAGAACAGTATGCTAAGCTGTCTCTTATACACATCTAGTAAATACTGAAATTGTTGCCCAAATCCACTATTAGCCAAGAAAATGTAATAAATGTTTTAAAATTAAAATTTAATATTTTNAATATAAAATGTTACAACCATTCTGGAAAAAATTATGGAGTTTCTTCCAAAATTAAAAACAGAGAATAAAAATAGAGCTGCCATTTGATACACACATTTGAATTCTAAATATATATCTATATATAAAGAACTGAAAACAATATCTTGAAGAGATATTTGCACACCTGTGTTCATTGCAGCAATATTTACAATAGGCAAGGGGTGGAAGCAAACTAAATGTCCAATGATGAATGACCGGATAAAGAAAATGTGGCATGTACATACAATGCAATGGTATTTAGCATTAAAAAAGAAGGAAATCCTATCATATGCTACAGCATGGGTGAACTTGGAGAACAGTATGCTAAGTGAAATAAGTCCATCTCAAGAAGATAAAAATACTTCATGACTGACTCAAGTACTCAAATCCTTAGAAACAGAATGGAGACTGGTGGTTGCCAGGGTGAGGTGAGGTGAAAAAAGCACTTTTATAATGGCTATGGAGTTTCAGTTTTGAAAGATGAAAAATTTCTAGAGATCTATTTCACAAGGTGCATATATTTAACATCATTGTACAGTTGAAAATTAAGATGTTATATTTTAACCATATTTTTAAAAAGAATGAACTAAAGCAGGATATATTTAAGTAGATGAATCTTTACAACATAACAATGAGTGAAAAAACAAATTTTAGAATAATGGCAATAATATACAGGTACCATCTGTATCAAGTTCAAACTATGCAAAATGTATTTTTTCACAATGTATAAAGAATGAAAATATTTTTAAAAACTACAAGGTAGTCATACTCATGGACTTGATGATAGTTATTATCTTTGCTATGATAAAATAATTGAATATAGAGGATTGCTTAGAGGTCTTTATTATTTCTAATAATCCACTTTTGTTGTAAAGAGGAATCTGAAATAAATAAGGCAAAATGTTAAAAATTCGATGAAACCGCATGCCATATTGGTATCTAGATTAAACTTTACAATCAAAATAGTTTATAGGAAAGATACAAATATGTCTAGTGATCTCCAGGGACCTTTCCAACCCTCCTCAAAGTATTTATTTAAATAAAAATTTAGTGTGCAATATATCAAGCACATATGGCTAGAGATTCATTTTGAAAGCACAGTTTAGGCTATAATTAGTATGGACTGAAAGAAGATCAAACCAATCAGTCCTAAAAGAAATCAACCCTGATGCTGAGACTGAAGCTGTAATACTTTGGCCACCTGATGTAAAGAGCTGACTCATTGGGAAAGACTTTGATGGTGAGAAAGGAAGGCTAAAGGAAAAGAGGGCACCAGAGAATGAGATGGTTAGATAGCATCACCAACTCAATGGACATGAATTTGAGCAAACTCTCGGAGATAGTGGAGGACAGAGGAGCTTGGGGTACTGCCGTCCTTTGGCCTGCAGAGAGTCAGATACGACTTAAACGACTGAACAACAACAAATTGTTTAGAGGCAATGAAGAAAAAGTAGTGGATAGATGTCCATAATAGGAACATTGAAGGTTTCAGGAAAAGCAGAGCTTTTGAATTTGATGCCAAAGAGATCATAGAATGTGTTTGTGTTCTAATACCCATGAGCTGTTTATCAAACTTGTACACTGGCACACTTCATGCAGTGCAAGTACCTTGAATACTTTCTGTTTTATTGTGAAGTAAATAACTGAATATAGAGAGACTTCTTTATTTTTTCCTTTTCCATGTGGATTGAAATAGTACTAATGTTCTTACTTGACTCTTGATAGATACATGAGAACACCTGTGAATACAAACACGAATGATGAAATAAGGGAAAATGAACTGGATGTAACTTTTATGTTAGAGTGGAATTCCTATTTTCCTTAAGAATTAAATATGTGCTTCTTGCCAGCAGATGACAGCTATTATTTGGATCTATCTACTTATAGAAAGTTTTCCTTGTCAAAAAAGCAATAATTCTTATACGTATTAGGATATGCAAAATTGTAAGTTTATGTGTGTATGTGCTTGTGAGTTGAGTTAATACTTTTGCATGCACATTTGGTCAACTGGAGAAGTTAGCTGAAAGAGCCCTCATTTTGAACGTAAAAGTGGACCAATTCATATTCGATTTCACTTTATTGAATGAAGTTGGGTCTTGAAAATTTCTGGGTTTCCCACTATAGTTAGTGAGTCAGTTTTTTTTTTTTTCTCCTTATTTTTTATTTAAGAAACTTAATCCAAGCTGAACTGATTTTAATTAAAAATTACTCTCAATAAAACAAAATATATCATANTAAGTTTATGTGTGTATGTGCTTGTGAGTTGAGTTAATACTTTTGCATGCACATTTGGTCAACTGGAGAAGTTAGCTGAAAGAGCCCTCATTTTGAACGTAAAAGTGGACCAATTCATATTCGATTTCACTTTATTGAATGAAGTTGGGTCTTGAAAATTTCTGGGTTTCCCACTATAGTTAGTGAGTCAGTTTTTTTTTTTTTTCTCCTTATTTTTTATTTAAGAAACTTAATCCAAGCTGAACTGATTTTAATTAAAAATTACTCTCAATAAAACAAAATATATCATAGAGATGTGATGATGGGCATTTGGTAGGTTTA
>SJYA01013738.1:0-10832 GCA_006410615.1 Neotragus moschatus
TGTGTTCTTCCTTAGGAAAAATTGACTGTGTGACTTGCACTCGCAGTGATCTCTAGATATACCCTCTTTCCCATCTGGACTGGCCGTGGGCTCAGACTGCCCAGGGCCCCTCATCTTCTTCCTCACTTGCTGTATGTCTTGGGGCAAATTAGTTAACCTCTCCGAGTCTGAAGCGTCTTTATCCCAAGATGGGAAGTGATAGTACTTATCTCTTTAGATACTTAATCATCATCACTTGAAATACAATATAAAATGGCAAATACATATTGTGGGTTTTTGTTTGTTTGTTTTTTAAGTAATTCCTCATTCTTTTGTTGAAAGGGTTTGTGTTCTTAAAGCAAGGCCCTGGCTTCAAGAACCGTGTTCAATCAGAAGCAATTTACTCCAAAATTCTCCTTTTTCCTGAGTTCCACTTCATAAGTGAATTATAAATACTGTCTCCTTTCTGTAAAGTGGAATCAGCTTCTTATTCAATTTATTGTTTTTTAGTCATTAAATCATGCCTGAGTCTTTGCAGCCCCATGAACTGTAGCCCACCAGGCTTCTCTGTCCATGGTGGGGATTCTCCAGGCACGAATACTGGGGTGGGTCGACATGCTCTCCCTCAGGGGATCTTCCCAACCCAGGGATCGAACCCAGATCTGCCACTTTGCAGAAGGATTCTTTAATGACTAAGCCACTTGGGAATCCCAACTGAATATTTAATACATCGCACTGGAGAGGCTGGAAGAGCAGGTGGAGCAGCACATGAAAGGTTCTTGCAGAAATTTGACTTTTAAAGTCTGGGTTTAGGGCCCTGGGCTGCAGCTACATCCCATTATCCCTACTTAACATTGATCCTCATGGACTGTTTTACTCTCAAAGTAAATGAGTTGGGGCATCCTGGAAATTGTCCAGGTATTAGGGCTTGCTGAGACTATCAGGGCAGACTTGCCTGGGAGACAGCTCCCAACTGTGTCTCCGTGTTAGGAGAAGGATATGGTGTGAGTGGTATTTATCAGGGAGAAAGGAGGGTGAGAGGTGACTGAAACCTGCAGGGGAGCTGCAGGCAACGAGGTGAGCTCTCTAGGTAGAAGGCAGTTCTGTATATTTTTCTAGCCACTTGCTGTCTCCTTGCTTCTCCAATGTCCAGAGGGTTTGATGTTCCAGGTTTTGTTCCTGGAACACTTGGGTTTTAGAGTCAGATACGATGGTATCCACTTTAGAGCCTTTGTTCTTCAATTTCCCCACAAGCTGTTTTACTTATTGTTTTTTTTTTTTTTTTTTTCATATTCCTGCTTCCTTTAGAATTTCAATGACCTTAAAAAAGTCTGTTTTGGAGTCCTTGGTGGAATTACTAAGTTGTGTTGATTTGAAAACGGCTCACAAGTTGCATGACTGGTTTAGAAGTTAGCAGTAGATCTTATCTCTGTATGTCCTGTATTGTTTAATCCTCACACACTTGTTCATGTTTCCAAGTCAAGAGCATCCTTTCATCACAAAAGGTGCTTTATGATTCAACTCAAATGCGTTTTCTTTTAGACATATTTCTTAACCTGGCAGCAAATATAGCTCCTTGTTTTTCAGCTTTTCTTTTGGAAATTTGGAGTGAGCAGAAAGGAGGTTAGTGCCAAGTGAGACTGTTGAAGAGAAAAACTAGCTGAGAGGCCAGACCGACCTGTACTTGGGGCAGAAAGGTCTGAAAACATTGCAAGACCACAGATGGGGTCAGGCTAGTTCAGTGGACAGAGCTGTAGCCAAGAGACCTGAATCTTGCTTAAATCTGCTTATGTTTCCCTGGCCTTTAAGAGCCTCATCTCTGATGAGAGATAGAACAGGACATCTGTGGCTTTTCTTCCAGCTTGGAAAAAGATATAAATCAGCAATTAATTCTACCGGTATTTGGTTTCTATGGGAAACTGACTGCAGGATCGATTAGCAAGACAAATGAGATGTAATTGTTACCTCTGTTAATGAGGACCCTCCATTGGGAATATTTCAATACAAAGGTGAAAGTAAGGAGGGAAAGGAGATGGGTTTTCAATAAAGTAGAGAAAAATTTGGACTTCTCGGGTGGCTCAGCAGTAAAGAATTCTCTGCCTGCCAATGCAGGAGACTCAGGTTCAATCCCTAGGTAAGGAAGGTCCCCTGGAGAAGGAAATGGCAACCCACTCCAGGATTCTTGCCTGCGAAACCTCATGGACAGAGGAGCCTAATGGGCTACAGCCCATGGGGTCGCAAAGAGGCAGACAAAACACAGAGACTAAATAACAACAAAGAGAACAATTCAATAATGCCTATAATAAAACTGGACCAAAATATATAGCACAGGACCTTATGATGAAGCATCTCAGAGCCCCTACGATGCTGTGCAGTCCCTACATTTTATCATGGAATAGGAGGACTGGTTTGTAACCATCCACTCGGGTGATTAGGTCACGATGGGGGTTGAAGGTGAAGCCTGGTGGGTAGTGGAAGGCTGAGCCGTGTGGTCTCACTGAGATGCAGCCCATATGGAGGAAAATGAAAATAGTCTGTAAATCAGATGCTTTTCTTTTTTTCTTTCTTTCTTTATTTTTTTAATATAAATTTATTCATTTTAACTGGAGGTTAATTACTTTACAATATTGTATTGGTTTTGCCATACATCAACATGAATCCACCACAGGTATACACGTGTTCCCCATCTTGAACCCACCTCCCTCAGATGCTTTTCTAAATGTCATATCCTCACAGCAAAGGAGGGTTAGGGTCCTGACCACTGCACAGAGCTGATTCCCTGTGCTCTGGCCACCAGACTCCTCTCACTGAGGAGGGCTCCAAGCAGCCACCGCGGTCCTGCACCGGGACGACGGGGTTTCTTAAAGTTCTCAATATTGAAGATAATTTGAAACGTGACAACTTAAAATATGATTTGCTCTNGGGTTAGGGTCCTGACCACTGCACAGAGCTGATTCCCTGTGCTCTGGCCACCAGACTCCTCTCACTGAGGAGGGCTCCAAGCAGCCACCGCGGTCCTGCACCGGGACGACGGGGTTTCTTAAAGTTCTCAATATTGAAGATAATTTGAAACGTGACAACTTAAAATATGATTTGCTCTGTACTCACATAAATCCTTTTGTTTATTCTTTGCTTTAGATAGAAATGTGATAAAAAAGAAAAATTGCACCTCCCCAGGCCTATTGAACTTATTTCAACTTTCCTCTAAAAATATTCAGATTTATACCATTTCAATGCAGATAATTTAAAAATTAGTTTGTTTGCCTGATTTCATGAAGTAATCAAAGTCTGATCGCACTATGATTTCTTCCAGCACTGCCTAGGCTGTGTAGACCCTGAGTGTTGGGAGGGGGAGAGGTGAAGAGAAAGCCCCCGCAGCTGTTCCTTGTCCCATTTCAGTTGAAGGAAACTCTTCCAGTCTCCTTCTAACCTGCCTTTGATTTCTGTTTACACACACTTGTCCAAGTTTGCTGTGATTTGCTCTCACCCCAGTCCCTATATTTTCCCTTTGAGAAAGGCAGTTTATTAATGTTCAAAGAGGATCTTCTTTTGGCATAAAAGGCATGCCTGAATGATCTTTCCAAAACACATGGACATTTGAGAAAGTCATCCATAAAGCTGCATTTTGTAAAAATGTGACTCAGGAAGGTTGGTAATTACCATCTGAAACATTTACCTATAATCGCCATCACCACCCTCTTTGCTGAGCTCTGCAGGGGAGAGGTGCTGCAGGCACTAAGGTCCTAACCACCCTCTGGTCCTCTGCCCCTCCTGACTCACCATCACCCCATAGGTGGTCCTACTTGGAACCGTGGACCTGGAGCATCTGCTGTGAACCATCACTCTCCTTCATATCTTCACTGTGAGATCTGCAGCAACCCCTAAGCCATCCTCTTTATCTTTTCCTCTTTGCTTTATTACACTTTTTTTTTTTTTTTTTTTTTTGCTGGGACTCAGCTATTCATCTTCAGTGCTAAAATTAGCATTTTTATTTCATGGAAATATTTAATTCTATTGAAATTGTGTCATGAGGAAAAAAGCACACTGCTCTTCTTCAGTATTTTGTGTTTGATAGACACAGAGTGCCTTTTGTACATCATTTTCTCTCTTCTGAGGAGACCCTTTCATCTTTTTATCACTGCCTGTGGTTCTTTGATCATTTCTATTGCTCCTTTGATGTTTTCTAAATCCTTTGAGTAATGAGGGACTCAAAATACAACAGATGATGTAATCCAGCATTTTACCTTTAAGAATATTCTACCTTCCCGAGAATGAGTTCACATTTCATCAGGTTTTTTTTTTTTTTTCTTTACATCTTTAGCTCTTTTACTAACAAGTCATTAATGTACAGACAGCAGGCTAATTATTTCCTTTTTTCCTCCACCTTGATTAGTGCTGTAATTTTTCCATGTGTTCTTAGAGTTAGAAGAAAGATCATAACTAGCTAGAATTCAAAATTAATAACTTGAGTACAACTGACACAGTTGTACTCAAATTTCCACAAGTTCTGTCTTGTAGATATTAGAATTCCAGAGTTGAGATTATTTCATCACAGGGACTTTTTTACATTATAAGTAAACCAATTTCAAAAATTGCATATCTTCCTGTTTCTTCTCTTTACAACTTTTTACAATATATATATTTTTTTCTAATGAGATTTCCTAAGCAGCTTTCCCCTTTGTCTACACAGCGTGAAACCTTCATTGGAACACTCTGTTTACATATATACTTTAAGCTGTGACTACCAGCATTTTGCTTTTTGTTTCCAGGATGGCTATGAGCTCATCACTAATCATCTGAACATCAGTTTGATTATCTGTGAAGTGGGGATAATCATAACTGGGTTTTGTCTGGATAAATTGCGTAAATAGATATGCAAGCTCATTAAAGTCTATAAAAGGGCCCTCAGTTGGAAGCGGTAATTACAATGTGTGTTTTGCAAACAGCCTAGATGAATAAACAGTTTACCTGAAGGGGTATTTTCTAGAAAGGAAAAGAAAACTAATTTTATAATAGCTTGTGCACTATGATTTATAAGTGTTTCTGATTTCAAGTAGGCTCTCTTTTTTCAATGATTTAATAATGCCGTAAAAATGCACTCACAATTTTCTCCCCCTCCTCCTTCTTTGTTCTCCTCCCTAAGGCTGTGACTGTCTCCTTCCTTGAAGTCAATTTCATTACCACAAACTTTTCAAAGTAGTTTCTTGGTCCGTATCAACTTTACCATTACCTTTTCAAACTGTTCACTTGCTTGTCAAAAATGCAATTATCTATCCAGGCCAGGGACAGCATTTTCTTGTTCCCACTGGTGTGCTCAGAACTAGAAGTGATTTCGCTGTTTGCTCCTCGTATAACCTCCTTCAGAATCTGAGTGACAGATCTAAACTTTATGCTTTTTCTTTTCCTGTGAGATATCCTATTGAATTATACTCTTTTGTTCAAGGATCTGATCCCTCAGTTGCCTTTGGTGTTATTTATTTATTTATTTATTTTGCTCTTTCCTTAAAATTGTATCCTTTCCTATTTCCATTGTTTTGCTCTTATTCCAGCAGATTTTATTAAAATAAATCTGAAGCCCTCCCTTGCTGCACGACCTTGTCTCTCCTATCCTCACTATTTGCGATGTATTTCCACCCAGGTTATTACAACTGTCTCCCTACTGATATGCTTTTCTCCAGGCTTTCTCTTTTATGATCCATGATGAACAGATTCACCATCCTTGTTTCATGAAGTCTCTGCTCTATAAAGAAAAGAAAGAAAGAAAGGAAAATGTGTGTAGAAAAAGCTATGAACACTGAAGCTGCAGAGAATCAGCTGCACCTTCTTTGAATTATGTGTTTAAGTTACTCTCTGCGGTAACTGACTTCCTCTTTCTGGGAAATTTCTGTGACATTGTTACTGAACTAAAGTTGGGCCATCTCACCTGCACCCAGTAAAGCGGGTCCAGTGACTCCAGGTTATGATGAAGGAAAGTGTGGCTGAGCAGGGAGAATGGGCAGTTCATGATCACAAGATGGTCAGGGAAGGTTGGTTGTTTGCATTTTTAATTGGAAGAAAATGACTTTACATTGTCGTGTTGTTTTCTGCTGTACAATGCAAATGAGCCACAACTATACATGCATCCCCTTCCTCCTGAGTCTCCTTCCCCTCCCCCACCCCACCCCTCTAGGTCATCACAGGGCACCAGGCTGGGCTCCCCGTGTTACGCAGCAACTTCTCACCAGCCCTCTGTTTTACACAAGGGTGTGTATACATGTCAATGCTACTTTCTCCATTCGCCCCACAAGTCCCTCCTCTATATCTGAGTCTCCATTCCTTTCCCGCAGATAGGTTCATCAATGCTATCTTTCTAGATTCCATATATATGCATTAATATACTGTGATTGTTTTTCTCTTTCTGACTTAACTCTGTGTAACAGGCTCTAGGTTCATCCCCCTCCCTAGAACTGACTCAAATTCATTCTTAGGGCTGAGTAATATTCCACTGTAGATAGGTACCATATCTTTCCTATGTATTTATCTGCCTATGGATATCTAGGTTGCTTCCTTGTCCTGGAAATTGTAAATAGTTCTGCTATAAGCAGCTCATGCAGCTAAATATCAGAAAAATAAACAGCCCAAGCCAAACATGGGCAGAAGACCTAAACAAACTCTTCTCCAAAGAAAACATTCAGATGGCCAATAAGCACATGAAAAGATGCTCACTATCACTAATTATTAGGAAGGGTTTTAAGGACAGAGAGAAGGAGAAGGCCACAGGGCACGTGACCAACTTGTGCACAGTTCTCTGGCTGGTTGGTGGGTGGTATTTCTGGAGGTAACATCGTCAGCCTTCTGCCTCCAACTGGTGTGGAGTCCGCATGCTTTTGGTTACCAAATTCTATCGGACGGGAGTCTGCCTTCTGTAAAAGCAGTTTCGGAATGTGCATCACACACTGTTATCTGTGTCCTGCAGGAGGGAACTGTCGCTTCTGTGACTCTGCTATGCAGCTCATCTGTTGTTTAAATTGTTACTCTCCTGGTCCATCTGCTATTCTTTGTTGCTCCATGTTTATAGTATTTTAGTCATTAACTCTTGAGCCAACATTTCAAGACTCAGGGGAGGCCTGGAAGACTAGAGAAAAAGCCTTTTACTTCAAAACACAGGGATACAGGGGCTCATATCTGGTTTCAAAATGGACATCCTTACAGGTGCCACGTAGGGTTTTTCTGCAAGGATAATGCATCTAGGCACATATTATTCAGGTGCATGGAATTCTCATAGCAAGAATACTGGAGTGATTTGCCATGGCCTCCTCCAGTGGACCAAGTTTTGTCGGAACTCTCCACTATGACCTATCCATCCGAGGTGGCCCTGCATAGCATGGTTTATAGCTTCATTGAGTTACACAAGCCCCTTCACCATGACAAGGCGGTGAGACTCATGGGAAGGACTGGTGCTGAAGCTGAAGCTCCGATACTTTGGCCACCTTATGTGAAGAGTCAACTCCTGGAAAAGGACCCTGATGCTGGGAAAGACTGAGGGAAGGAGGGGAAGGAGGAGACAGTGAGATGGTTGGATGGTGTCACCAACTCAGTGGATACGAATTAGAGCAAACTCAGGGAGATAGTGAAGGACAGGGAGGCTGGGCATGCTCCAGTCCATGAGGTCGCAAAGAGTTGGACACAGCTTAGCAATTGAACACACATATGTGCATATGACAGTCCCCAGAATTAAGCAGGTACTCAGCACTCTTACTTTAGGGCCATAGAAAAGTCATATGCATGCTCAGTCGCTCAGTCGTGTCCAACTCTTCGCAACATCATAGACTGAAGTCCTCCAGGCCCCTCTGTCTGTGGGATTTCCCTGCAAGAACACTGGAGTGGGTTGCCATTCCCTCCTCCGGGGGTCTTCCCCACCCAGGGATTGATGAAGACAATAGGGTTCGTAGACTGAAAGCCGTCAGATATGTTTAAATCTACGAGTTCTAAATGATGCAAAAAATAGAATTAATCATTTTAGAGTAGTAATTTTCAATCAGGAGGAATTTTACTAACATCCTCCCCCTTGGCAATGTATGAGGACTTTGTTTGTTTCTGTTTTATATATTCACAAATGGAGGAAAGAAGATGCTAGTGGTACCCAGCAAGCAGAGGCCAGGGAGTCTGCAAAACATCATTTCAAGCAGAGGACAGTCCCTCCCTTCATGCTACAAACAAAGACCCAACTCAAAGGTTGAAGGTGCCCGGCTGAGCATGAGAGGACCAGCAGAAGCAAGCGTTCGCCCAGTCTCACCACTTAAACATCACCACCACCCACCGCTTAGACCCTACACTTCTCTCTAGACGTTCCTCTATTATTGCACAGAACAAGGAAGGACAGAATCAGCCCTTATTCAGTGAGCAGGTCTAGTCAAAGCACATCACAGCCCATGTCTCCTGATAGGAAAGCACACCACGAGGTGTGTCTTGCTGAAAAACCTCAAACCTCTATCAGACCCAGCGTTTACAGTCTGCTACCAATTTTCAGCAATTTTCATAAATACATTATCACAAAGTGCACACTGTGGCAATCTCTACAAGACACTCTCTGACCCTTTTTCTTCTGAAAATAAATTTCTAAAGTAAAGACAGACAAGGGACATATCAATTGAAATGCTCACAGGATATACCAACTAATCATGATCACAGAACAATGGATACCTGATAATAGTTTTCATACTTACAGTACATCACAATGGTAAAGGGGAAATATACATGCTTCTACCTATCCAGGGTCATGTTTGTCTGCATCTCATTATTGGATGGAGTTGTGATTTTTTTGGGCTTCCCAGGTGACTCAGAGGTAATCTGCCTGCCAATGCGGGAGATGTATATATATATAGACACATATACGCACACCACCTACAGCCACTGAAAACAGTGAGATACTCAGGTGAAAATCAACCAAACATGAATAGGACTCATGTGCCGGAAACCACACAATGCTGCTGAATGCAAGCAAAAGTCAAAATAAATGGAGAGAGATCACATTCAAGAATTAGAAGACTCAGACTGAAGATGCCAATTGTCCCAAAACGGATACACAGATTTTCCACAGTTGCTATCGAAATCTCAGCAAGGTTTTTTTGGTAGATCTGGTCAAGATCATTCTAAAATTTATACAGAAATACAAAGGAATGAGAATAGCTTAGTTTTAAAAAAGAATAAAACAGGAGAAACAGCCCACCTTGTTTGAAGACTGTGTAAAGCTACAGTAGTGAAGACCGTGTGGTGCTGGTGGAAGGGTAGACACATGAACCAATGGAATCTAATGGAAAGAAATCTAATGGAAAGCCCATAAACAGACCCACACACAGAGCCCCACGCCCCCTGAATCTCGACAAACATGTAAAAGCAGTTCAGCAGAGGAAGAACAATCCTTTCAAGCAATGGCATTCAAGCAGTTAGACATAAGACCACAGAAAGAACCTCAACCTGCATCTCATGCCCTACATGAGAATTAACTCAAAGTGGATAAAGCGTTAAATATAAAATGTAGAGCTAAAAATACAATTCTAAAGCTATAAAACTATCAGAAAAAAATGTAGATTTTTTGTTTTGTTTTGTTTACAATTTGGGACTAAGGTGAAGGATAAATAATTTGCATGGAGGAACAGCTGCTGTAATCCTGTCTTTTACTGGGATTTCTTTGAGCCAGCATTTAGAATGTGCTAGGTTGTCCCATGGGACTAAATGCTTGTTAACCCTCGTTACAAAGTATGTGTGCCCAGTTGCTCTGGCTCTTTTGAGGCCTCATGGGCTGTAGCCCCCCAGGCTCCTCCGTCCATGGGATTTTCCAGGCAAGAATCCAGCAAGAAAACCCCAGGAGGGTCACCATGCCCTCCTCCAGGGGATCTCCCTGACCCAGGGATCAAACCCACATCTCCAGGTGTGAAGGCGGATTCTTCACCACTGTGGCACCTTAGTAATTATACAGCCTATCTAATTCTACCCCAGGAAAAGGCAAAACTGCAGACATTGTCAAATATGTTTTCTGTGAAAGGACTCTCTTCCTCCCGGATGAAATCTCCTGAGTTAAGGCCAGCGGTGGACGTGACGAGCTGACACAGGAAGATGGGCTCTGTCACCTGGGAGGCTTATCTCGTCTTTAGTAAATGATGGCGTTAGACAAGGATAGTCAAAGCAAGTGAGCAACAGAGAGGATTTTTATGCGTTTCCCCCTTGAACAATATGATGATAAATGCATACAATAGCATTTGATTTCTTTCCCTCCCTACCAGAAGGATCAAGCAAAGCAAATGAGTTTGCCCTTCAGTTTTTGAAGCTTTTTGATGCATGACAACCTAAAGTACAGTGATAAGAACTAAGCGCCACACTTTAAATCAGCAATAAGCCAGTTTTTCAAGCTGTCTCCTTTAGTCTCCCTGCTGCTTTTTTTCCCCCTTCTCATTTTTAGTTTCACATTATTTTTTTAGAGGCACAATGCAAAAAGTGGCTAAAAAGACAAAAACAGACATAACCTCTGATTTTCCACCTATAATCGCCCCTCATACCATATGAGCATACTGGAAAAGTTCTAAAGCCACTGACAGTGTTTCTTTTGATAAGAAAAGAACTTATTCCTAAAAATGTTTACTGTCAATGTATTGAAAAAAAACCCATACTCAGAAACCATTTCTAATGCACCATATGTGTAGAACTATACATAGGGCACAACTTTTTGTTTGCTGTGAAAAATATAAAGTCAATGCTGCTATAATTGTATGATTATCAATAATAAAATGAGTACAAGACATAGAAAGTTTGGAAAACTCAGCAGTGGCCACAGGACTGGAAATGGTCAGTTTTCATTCCAATCTCAAAGAAAGGCA
>SJYA01013739.1:0-10398 GCA_006410615.1 Neotragus moschatus
AGAATGTGACCTCACTCTGTTATCACTTGGTACTGGCTGCTTTTTCTTTTCTGAAAATGCAAATAAGGCCCTCCCTTATCTATACATAGGTTAGGGTTAGGGTTAGGGTATAAGTGTCATACATATTGATACAGTTGATCCTACTAGAAAAATAGGGGCTTCCCTGGTGGCTCAATGGTAAAAGAATATGTCTGTAAATGCAGGAAATTTGAGTTCAGTCCCTAGGTGGAGAAGATCTCCTGGAGGAGGAAATGGCAACACACTCCAGTATTCTTGCCTGGAGAATTCCATAGACAGAGGAGCCCCCGAGGGCTACAGTCCATGGGGTTGAAAAAGAGTCGGACACAACTTAGCAACTAAACCACAGGAAGAATATTCCTCCTGATTTGTTTCTTTATGGTTTTTCATTTTTACGACCTCCATGGTTTTAAGGTTCAACCCAGAGCCAAAGAGAAAATTCCTGCTAATGCTGAGATAGACAGTTCTGTATCATTTCTAACATTTTAAGAAGCCAAGATATTTTCATTTCCAAGAACAGCACCTACACCAGGGACTCTTGCCTGAACTCTCCTTACTGACATAAAGTAGAGACCCAGGAGGATTTTTAAAACCTCTTGATTGGAGAAGGGGGGGATGACTGCAGTTTCACACGTTAATGACATTCTGGAAAATTATTTGGGTCACCTGTACTGAGCCTGTCTTAATCTGTCTACACCAATACCTGTGGACGTGCTCTGGTTTCCTCCAGTCTCAGAGGGCAACCCAGTGTTCCCCACTGTTGCGTATGCTACACAGAACTGAGAGAGAAACAAGGGTGATAAAATCAGTTTTCCACACTTAGCACTAGAGTATTTTTCATTACCAGGTCACTCTATTCAGATGATGAAAACTCCTATACGTACTGCTGTATGGGGACCAGGCCTGTATCTAATGAGAAAGGCATCTCCTTCAGTGAAGCTGGATATGAGCACTTCAGCTTTAAGCTCCTTTGATCTAATACTCATTGACGAGAAGCCAAGTTGTTGGTTCTGAAGAGATACTGAAGCTTAAAGGTCAATGTGATGTTTAGGTTAAAAGAAAAGAAAGTCAGACTTCCGAAGTGGTATATTTGGGAGCCGCGTAGTTTAGAAGTGAAGTGCTTCTAATGAATGCCAGGGACAAGTTTTAAAATGTACATCTTGGCATAGTTGAAAAGATTTTTCTTTTAGGTGGGGGGGGGAGTGTATGGAAAATGCAAGCACTGTATTATGTTGCTGTAGCAGTACAGGGCTTCGACACATGAAGCAAAGGAGAAAGATTGCATTCATATACATGTATCAGTTTAGACGTCAAGAGCAGAGACACACTGAAGCAAAGCAAAGCAGTCTATTTTGAGTTAGATATGAAACTCCCAGAACTGGACAATAAAAAAGGCTGCATCTGAAAATAAGGATTTTCCAGTAGTCATGTATGGATGTGAGAGTTGGACTATAAAGAAAGCTGAGCACAGAGGAATTCGTGATTTTGAACTGTGGTGCTGGAAAAGACTCTTGAGAGTCCCTTGGGCTGCAAGGAGATCCAACCAGTCCATCCTAAAGGAAATCAATCTCGAATGTTCATTGGAAGGACTGATGTTGAAGCTGAAACTCCAATACTTTGGCCACCTGATGCAAAGAGTTAACTCATTTGATAAGTCCCAGATGCTGGAAAAGATTGAAGGTGAGAGGAGAAGGGGACAACAGAGGATGAGATGGTTGGATAGCATCACGGACTCAATGGACGTGAGTTTGAGTAAACTCCAGGAGTTGGTGATAGACAGGGAGGCCTGGCATGCTACAGTCCATGGGGTCACAAAGAGTCAGACATGACTGAGCAACTGAACTGAACTGAAAAATAAGAATATTTCTCATAGTGTCATAAGTGTACCAAAATCATTTTGTACTATATTTATAACAAAATCATTTAGCTTTTTGTATTTATAACAAAATCATTTAGTTTTGTATTCATGGGTCTCCATATTATTTTGGACAACTTGATATGGGCTCTCCATGTCCTGAAATAAGTAGCCGAATTTGCAGCTTGTAGGAGTATAACAGAGAAACCGTGGCCAGAGAGGCAATTTGCTGCTCCTAGACATACCTTCTTGCAGCTGCATGTTTTAATCAAGAATGTAAGATTGCTTAGCAGAAAGTAAACCACACTGCTTGGATATTCCATTTGCCTTGAAAGATATAAAAAATAAAATAAATACAGGTNTGGTGCTGGAAAAGACTCTTGAGAGTCCCTTGGGCTGCAAGGAGATCCAACCAGTCCATCCTAAAGGAAGTCAATCTCGAATATTCATTGGAAGGACTGATGTTGAAGCTGAAACTCCAATATTTTGGCCACCTGATGCAAAGAGTTAACTCATTTGAAAAGTCCCAGATGCTGGAAAAAATTGCAGGTGAGAGGAGAAGGGGACAACAGAGGATGAGATGGTTGGATAGCATCACGGACTCAATGGACATGAGTTTGAGTAAACTCCGGAAGTTGGTGATAGACAGGGAGGCCTGGCATGCTACAGTCCATGGGGTCACAAAGAGTCAGATACGACTGAGCAACTGAACTGAACTGAAAAATAAGAATATTTCTCATAGTGTCATAAGTGTACCAAAATCATTTTGTACTATATTTATAACAAAATCATTTAGCTTTTTGTATTTATAACAAAATCATTTAGTTTTGTATTCACGGGTCTCCATATTATTTTGGACAACTTGATATGGGCTCTCCATGTCCTGAAATAAGTAGCCGAATTTGCAGCTTGTAGGAGTATACCAGAGAAACCGTGGCCGGAGAGGCAATTTGCTGCTCCTAGACATACCTTCTTGCAGCTGCATGTTTTAATCAAGAATGTAAGATTGCTTAGCAGAAAGTAAACCACACTGCTTGGATATTCCATTTGCCTTGAAAGATATAAAAAATAAAATAAATACAGGTACTGAGTTCATTTTACAGTTGCTGCCATGACAAATTGCTACAAACATAGAGGCTTAAAACAGCAAATTAATTATCTGGCAATTCTGTAGGATGAAAATCCAGGCAGCTTGGCAGATGTTCTTGCTCCTGCCCTCTCACAGCTGAAATCAAGGTGTCAGCAGAGCTGCGCTCCTTGCTGGAGGCTGTGGAGCATCCTCTCCTAGCTTCCTGATGGCTGTTGGCAGAATTCAGTGCCAGGCGGTGGCTGCATCAAGGTCCCCATTTTGCTAGCTTTTGCCTGGAGGTCATTCTTAGCTTCTAGAGGACATCTGAATTCCTTGCCTTATGATAGCTTCCATCTTCAAAGTCAATGTCAAATCCCTCTCAGGCTTCCAATCTCTCTGATATTCTGTTCTGCCTCAGCTGAAAAAAGTTCTCTGCTTCTGTGGGCTCACGTGACCTCACCAGGCTCACGTGATCTGACCGGGCCTGTCTGGATAATCCAGAAGACCCATCCCATCATAAGGTCCAGAAATTTAATTAGATCTGATAAATGCACCCTTTAAAAAAAAGAAAAAAAGTACATTTCTTTTATTATTAAAAGCGTACACAGGAGAAGATATTAGTTTTACATAGGAATATACTCATGAACAAGGCATTTCTTACAGTTTTCCAAAACTAATACAGTATTCTAAAATTCATTGAATAAATATACCCAAATTTTAAAGCTAAATTGAAATCCCTAAAACTACTGGGGAGAGTAGACTTTTTCAACATTAAATGGAAAGAGAATGTGACTATGGTTTGTATTGCCTGCCTGCCTGCTAAGTCGTTTCTGTCATGTCTGACTCTTTGCGACCCAGTGGACTGTGGCCCACCAGGCTCCTCTGTCCATGGGATTCTCCAGACAAGAATACTGGAGTGGGCTGCCGTCTCCTGCTCCAGGGGATCTTCCCAACTCAGGGACTGAACCAGTGTCTTCTGAGGCTCTTGCATTGAGGCAGATTGATTACTGCTGAGCCACCAGGGAAGCCTGCTCTGTATTAAATGACTTTCATTTTTAGCTTTGGTGGTGTAGTCATTGTCGTTGAGTTGCTCAGTTGTGTCCAACTCTTTGTGACCCACATGGACGGCAGCAGGCCAGCTTCCCTGCCCTTCACCACCTCCCAGAGCTTGCTCAAAATCCTGCCCATTGATGCCATCTAACCATTTCATCCTCTGTCGTCCACTTCTCCTCCTGCCTTCAATCTTTCCCAGTATCAAGGCCTTTTCTAATGAGCCAGCACTTTGCATCAGGTGGCCAAANCATGGACGGCAGCAGGCCAGCTTCCCTGCCCTTCACCACCTCCCAGAGCTTGCTCAAAATCCTGCCCATTGATGCCATCTAACCATTTCATCCTCTGTCGTCCACTTCTCCTCCTGCCTTCAATCTTTCCCAGTATCAAGGCCTTTTCTAATGAGCCAGCACTTTGCATCAGGTGGCCAAAGTATTTTATAAGATGCCCCCTTACTGTGCCTTTGCAAACAGGATAACTTTCTTTAAAACCTGATCAACATTTTCAATATTTATAGCTCTATATGACAGATAACCGGAGAGGGCAATGGCACCCCACTCCATGGAAAATTCAATTGATGGAGGAGCCTGGTAGGCTGCAGTCCATGGAGTCACTGAGGGTCAGGCACGACTAAGAGTCTTCACTTTCACTTTTCACTTTCATGCACTGGAGAAGGCAATGGCAACCCACTCCAGTGTTCTTGCCTGGAGAATCCCAGGGACAGTGGAGCCTGGTGGGCTGCCGTCTATGGGGTCGCACAGAGTCGGACACGACTGACGTGACTTAGCATGACAGATAACAGTAAAACATTATTCTCATTGTGTAATTATAGACATATTATAAAACCAAAGAACATGAGATAAGCAAGAGAAATACAACCCTGAGCCATCTGAACAAGATATAATGGAAGAAATTCATAGGTTTCAGAGATTGGGAACTGGCCATCTCTCTGGAGCCATTAATTTTTCTATCTTAGGTACTGTTTTCAAATAATACAGACAATTTAACAATTATCCCCACAGAACTGTTTTATATATATATATATATATATATATATATATAAGATATTAGAATTTTGAATTTAAACTATTTGGAATTACTTAATACTTAAATATATTGTTTGAGTATTTTGGTAAGGCTTTAGGCCTCATCTTGGCTCCACACACATGTGTCCTACTGCACATGCACACACAACCTGTATTTATATTATATGTAAAATATTACATATAGCATATGTATAATGAAGTATGTATATTAAAGCTATGAAATAAGGGTCACTGGATTTTTCTTATCTGTGTTGAATATTTCACTTCTGATGATTCACTACTTTCCTCTTTCTGCTGCTTTTTGATGTTTGTTGTTCTTGTCATTTTTTTTTGTTTTAACGATTATCACTTATTTTCTAAGTTACAAGTAAAGCTTATTTTTCTTTGGCCACTCTGTGCAGGATGTAGGGTCTTAATTCCCAAACCAGAGATCTAGCTTGTGCTTCCTGCTTTGGAAAAGCTGTCTTAACCACTGGACCACCAAGGAAGTTCCCAGCAAAACTTTTAAAGACAATTTCATTGGGGAATGAAATTGTTCAATAAACATGAAACAGATCTTCCTGTCTTCTGCTATGCTTCCCCTCCTATAGTGAGTTATTTTAGGGCTTTTACACAATGTAGTGCCTTCTCTCTCAACCTAAATGCTACGATTGTTCCTAGCGACAATATGAATTAATAGGGGAAAATTGAAATGATTATAGTTTCCATTTTATCTATCTTTAGAGGAGTCCACATTATTTTTAAGGGCATAAACCTTTTGCATACATATTTACTACAATCAAATATTTAACTTTCAAATTGCAAAATGGGTTGATTTCTAAGAAACATATTCCATTGTGGTCTCACAGTGAATACATGGTTGCAAAGCAAGGGCTAGATGGTAAAAAATACCTGATGTTTCAGAAATATTCATTCCAAAACAACAACTGAAGGAGTGAAAAAGCACCCAGTCCAGCTGCATTTCAAGTGTAACCTTCAGCTTTTCTCAGGTCACAGAGAAATTAAAAAAAAAAAAATCCTTAAAAGCTTGAATGATTTTTTTTTTTTTTTTTTTTTTTTTTTTGTATTTTTTATTTTTTGGCCACTCCAACAGGCTTACAGGATCTTAGTTCCCTGACCAGGGGAACTGCCATCAACCCATGGCAAGTGAAAGTCCCTAACCACGGGACTGCCAGAGAATTTCTCAGGGAGCTGTGATTGAATGAGTGAGTGAGTGAAGGAATGAACGAGGGATCCAAAGAGAGGAAAGAGAAATGGGAAAACCAAACTTACCTTCTACAGTGAACTCTGTCTGGCTGGGNATCTGTCCAAACTTCTAAACAAAACACCGAAATTCAGGTCAGCATATCACCAGAACTCATTATGTTCTGTCTTTTTAAAAAAGTAAATTCTTTTTTAAACAACAGCTTGCAATTTCTGTTCAAAATAAAAGGCTGATTTCAGCTCATTTGCCATGGAAAATTTCTAACATAAGAAATTCAGAGCAAAATAAATTGAATTCAATTTATTCTCATGCATTGCTTAGTGAAGGCAAAGGCTTTCTGCAAAGAGAAAATTACAGCATTGAAGGTTACATAAAAAGGAAGACTGAAAATAAAATGACACAGAGGAAACATTAAATATGAGAAAACCTGCCCCGAGCAAATACCGTACATTGATGTCTTGATTTCATAGCATTTCCAATAGCATTTGTAAAAATGTTCTGCAAATTGCCCTTAATGTTTTGAAAGGAATTCAATAGATTCAGGCAAAGTTGAGGCAGAATATTCACCAGTGAAAGCTAAGGCACTCGGTTTTGGCACCTGAGCTGTCTGCGTGGCCTCGGAGGACATGCCAGTGTGTGACTCCAGCCTCACTCACAGGAGCGAGAATACACGGGGACGTGGACCTGGCAGAGACTGTTCCGTCTCCCCACAACAG
This sequence comes from Neotragus moschatus, assembly GCA_006410615.1. Taxonomy (NCBI): domain Eukaryota; kingdom Metazoa; phylum Chordata; class Mammalia; order Artiodactyla; family Bovidae; genus Neotragus; species Neotragus moschatus. Next base: position 6,959 of record SJYA01013739.1, read on the forward strand.
GGAGTGTGTGCTAAGGAGATCAAGGGTCCAGTACAACCTCCACGCCCCCCAGCTCCCCTGCCTGGCCCCACCAGGCTCCACATCTGCCAGGGAGTCAATGAGTAGATGTCTCCTGATGGGTCACCACCCTACCTGATAAAGGCTAGCGGGGGCCACCGGATTCTGGAGCGGGAAGAGGCTCAGTGAACCTGGGAAGAGGCCAGCCTCCCCGCTTCGCTCAGGCCCAGGGCAGCGCCTGCAGGCAGACTCGCTGGGTCAGGCAAGCGCCCCCAGAGAGGAAGGGCAGGGCAGCCTATGTCGTCCAGCTCGCCCTTCCCGGGGTCCCCACTGGACTCAGCTCTTTGCTGGGCGTCTCAGGGAGAAGCCAGGAATCACACAGATGAGCATCCCTCCTGGGATGAAGACTGAAGGTTGAGTTGATTCTCTGGGGTGAGACACCCCTGATCTTGACTCAGACCAGCCACCCTAGGTGGGTGAGCTTCCTGATTCTCACTGGATTTCATCTCTTCATATGTAAATGAAGGCTCCGTTCATTATGTAGATTCAGGAACAGGAGATCAGCTATGTGAAACACTTAGCAGATGCTTCATAAATATGAGTTAATATAAAAATTGCCACTCGGAGCCAAATGTATGTTTAGTCAATCATGATGTTCTTGATGTTTATTCATACGTTAACATCTGACTGGTTACAGTTATACCACAGTGCCACTCCACTTAATCTTTCTGTATTCATTTTGATAGAAATCAACATATCTTGTACACGGATAATGGTGTACTTTCAATCAAATGCTTGCAAATGCAACTAAGTTGTAGCCAGATGCTACAGACTGAATGTTTGTGTCTCTCCAAAATTGCTGTGCTGAAGTCTAATCCCCTGTGTGATGCTTTTGAACTGTGGTGTTTGAGAAGACTCTTGAGAGTCCCTTGGACTACAAGAAGATCCAACCAGTCCATCCTAAAGGAAATGAGTCTTGAATACTCATTGGAAGGACTGATGCTGAAGCTGAAACTCCAAAAATTTGGCTATCTGATGTGAAGAACTGACTCATTTGAAAAGACCCTGTTGCTGGGAAAGATTGAAGGCAGGAGGAGAAGGGGATGACAGGATGAGATGGTTGGATGGCATGACTGACTCAACGGACATGAGTTTGAGTGAACTCCAGGAGTTGGTGATGGACAGGGAGGCCTGGCGTGCTGCAGTCCATGGGGTCACAGAGTCAGACACGACTGAGCGACTGGACTGAACTGGTGGGTCCTTTGGGAAGTGATTAGGTCCTGAGCGTGGAGTCCTCTAAATAGGATTGGTGTCCTCATAAGAGAGACCTGAGAGAACTCCTTCACGCTTTCTGCCACGTGACAACCCAGAGAGATGGCTATCTGCAAACCAGGAAGCAGCCCTCATCACACACCAAATCTGCCAGTGTCTTCATCTTTGGACTTCCCCATCTTCAAACTGTNGGGATTGGTGTCCTCATAAGAGACCTGAGAGAACTCCTTCACGCTTTCTGCCACGTGACAACCCAGAGAGATGGCCATCTGCAAACCAGGAAGCAGCCCTCATCACACACCAAATCTACCAGTGTCTTCATCTTTGGACTTCCCCATCTTCAAACTGTGAGAAATATATTTCTGTTGCCCTGGCTCCCCAGTACATGGCATTCTTATTAGAGCATCCGAGTGGACTAAGACACCAAGTTTTCTCTCCCCAAAGTCCCTCTGTTACTTTTGCCTTCNAGGATTGGTGTCCTCATAAGAGAGACCTGAGAGAACTCCTTCACGCTTTCTGCCACGTGACAACCCAGAGAGATGGCTATCTGCAAACCAGGAAGCAGCCCTCATCACACACCAAATCTGCCAGTGTCTTCATCTTTGGACTTCCCCATCTTCAAACTGTGAGAAATAAATTTCTGTTGCCCTGGCTCCCCAGTACATGGCATTCTTATTAGAGCATCCGAGTGGACTAAGACACCAAGTTTTCTCTCCCCAAAGTCCCTCTGTTACTTTTGCCTTCTTAATACGGCTGAAATGTGTTTACCTTTCTGCCCTTTCTTAGACACTACCTTGGTAAACGCCCTCTCACCTGTCCTCCTGAATAGGTACCTGGTGACTGATCTGTTTCCTTCAATCGCTACCCCAGCTGACCGACAGAGACTCGTCTAAACATGCAGATCAATTCAAAGACGTCCCTTTGCCCCAAGAGAAGGTCAAGGCTCTGCTTAACACAGCCACTTCAAGAGTCTGGGCTCCAGCTCTCCTTTCTTTAGACTGAGTCAGTTCCCCAGTGCCCACCCTCTGGACCTTCACGTTCTCTCTCATCTGCACCCTGCCCTCCTCAGCTGGCCTGATTAAACTTTACTGGCATTTCACCTCTGTGGGTTTATCATTCCTCTTATTAGACATGACTTTCTCAGGAAAGCCATCCTTTTCCTCCCAAGGCTGGAGTAAGCACNGCCCACCCTCTGGACCTTCACGTTCTCTCTCATCTGCACCCTGCCCTCCTCAGCTGGCCTGATTAAACTTTACTGGCATTTCACCTCTGTGGGTTTATCATTCCTCTTATTAGACATGACTTTCTCAGGAAAGCCATCCTTTTCCTCCCAAGGCTGGAGTAAGCACATATGTGTGTCTACATGCTAAGTCATGTCCAACTCTTTGTGATCCCATGGACTGTAGCCCACCAGGCTCTTCTGTCCCTGTGCTTCTCCAGGCAAGAATACTGGAGTGGGTTGCCATTTCCTTCTCCAGGGGATCGTCCCGACCCAGGGAATGAACCTGTGGCTCTTATGTCTCCTACACTGGCAGGCACATTCTTTACCACTACCACCACCTGGGAAGTCTGTAAACACATACAGCCAAGCCATTACCTCATATTTCACATTATGTTATAAATTAATTTTTAACTGCCTCTGCCATCAGACTGGTCCCTGTGCAAGAACACAGAGCCAGTTATTTCATGAGCATTCTCAGTACCAGGCCCAAGGGTAAGCACATACTGTCTTGAATAAGCATTGCTGCGATTGATTAAGAATGAATGAACAGGATAAAAGTATACTTCGTGACTCTCTTCTCTCAGTTCCCATTCACTATTCCTAGTGCCGCACTCNAACACAGAGCCAGTTATTTCATGAGCATTCTCAGTACCAGGCCCAAGGGTAAGCACATACTGTCTTGAAAAAGCATTGCTGAGATTAAGAATGAATGAACAGGATAAAAGTGTACTTCGTGACTCTCTTCTCTCAGTTCCCATTCACTATTCCTAGTGCCGCACTGACTTTTTCATCTAGAATAACCAGGATAAGATTCAAAGTCAAGGTCACTATTGTGGCATAACTGTGCAATCAGTGGAGTTGTCAGCATAAAGATTAAAACTGTAGAACCGGAGACTTCCCTGGTGGTCGAGTGGTTAAGACTCTGCCCTCCCTATGCAGGGAGCCAACT
>SJYA01013741.1:0-10335 GCA_006410615.1 Neotragus moschatus
AAAAAAAAAAACTAGCTCCTTAGAAAAATCAGCTGCAGACTTTCATCTTACCTAACGAAATCAAAGTGACAAACTGTGGATGATAAGCAAGCCAGACCCAATTTTTGCCTTTGCTGGGCGAAGGCTGCCGAGTGGCGGAAGAGGTGGTGATAGTTAAGAACACTTTCTTTGAACGGGGCTTGTCTCCCCATTTTCTTCCCATGGTGCTTGCACGTGGTAACCTGTGCATGAGCAGAGTCTGTGGCCGCAGAGCTCTTTCGAGGGCCAAGAGATGCTGATAGACCCTGCCTGACTGCCAGCAGAACGCTGGCATCCATCGCGCATTTTGGCTGGGGATAGAAATAATAGGGTAGCGAGGCATTTCAGTGACGGCTTGAAGAGACTGGCCCCGAGTATTTCATTATCTGCTTCTATTTGTTCTATTTACTAATTCTTTCAAGTGTGCCAGGGAACTTCCCTTTATTTCTCGCTAATACTTTAGCCAAACACCCTGAAAAAGTGCCATTTGTACTTGAAACCTTTTTTTTTTTAACTTATGAAAAATTCTAAACCCTTAGAGTATAAAATAGATAATGCATACCCGTGTATCAATCCAATAGATTTAACAGTTGTTACCATTTTGCTTAATTACTTTTTGGCGGAATTATTTCTAAGTATGGATGTAATAACATCACAGCTCGTCAATTCTACAGTGTGAATAAGGACATTGCTTAACATAGTCACAATGTCATCATCCCCCCTTACAGAATCTGCCTTTTAGAGGTGCAAATTGTGGTCAGAGTAACTGTCAAGTGAATGGTTACTACTTTAACTCTTTAAGGCTTCAATCGTATAGGACAGGATGGGCATCACTGAGGGAAGGCCAAGGAAATCCATCGATGATCATGGTTAGAAGCTTCGGGATCCTGAGCTGAATCACCCCCGTGTTTAGATTCTCTTAGGATGTACCTTCATTCTGTTACTGGCCAACCTTACTTATCATCAGGGTTGGAGGGGAGAAGCTGGAGGTGGGTTTTTTAAAACCAAAAGTCTATTGATGATTGAACCAGAGCGCCCCCCTTTCAGACTCTTGTTCTCGTATATCTGGTGAACTCAGCAGAACAACAGGCGGTTTCGGTTTTTTTCATTACGAGGCCCCTTTTGGGAGCCCAGTCTGCTCTGTAGGCATATCTATTCTTTCATAACAGGATAGTGTCAACCAGCTGGTTTGTTGCTTTTAGAGTTCCTTCTTAGTTACATTAAGAGGCTTGCTGGTAAGAGTAACTCCTTGGAAAGTTCAAGGATTGGCACATCTTTCCTGTCTTGGTTTTGGAAGCATTCTCTCCTGGTTCTTATTTTTTCTCTTGATCTGGATACTTCCCCACCCCCACCCCCCATGCATAAATAAGAAGCTGCTGGAAGCCACTAGCAGCAGCTTTAGGATGAAGCTGACACTTTGGACACCAGGATGGAAAGACCGTGTCCATGGTGACACTCTCGAGCTGCTGGGCCCGCGTGTAACATACTCTGGGACCTTGTGGGTCTTTGGGTTTATCCTGCTTGGAGCTTGAGTACCTGTGACATGTATATTCATGTCTGTTATCAAATAGAGAACATTTTAGCCATGACTTCTTCAAATATTCTTTCCCTATCAGGGGAGATCATTAGATGTCTCTCGGCTGTTTCCCTAATTATAAAATTAGGATAAGAATGGCTGCTCTCAAAGTTATTTGGTGCGGAGGGAGGGTGTGGGGTGTGCAATACCATTTCCTACCCTGAATTTATAAATACATTCTTTCTTTATAAGAAATTATGTGAATTTAAGCCTTTCTTCTACTTGGAGCTGATTAAGAATCTGACGATACTCAGGACTCAGTTTCATTTTTTCCCGTGGAGATAACCGACACGACACATGCCTTGCGTAGGAGCCCGCCCCGCCTCTGAGCCGCAGCGCCTGCTCTGCGCTGAATCAGTTTCTGTAAGTCTGTGTGTATCTTCCCGGCTGCTGTCTTCCGGTTCCTGGGTCCAGTTGTCCACCCCTGTGCCGTGATCCCATTATCTTGTTTGTAGAAGCTCTATATGTTCTCTTGCTCTTTGCTCAGATTCTTAATCTCTTGTTTCTTTAAACAAATTAATGAAATAGAAATTAAACACATAGTAGAGGATTATTAAAATCAAAGGCTGTTTCTCTGAAAAGCTTTATGAAATAAGTCAATTATAGCATAAAATAAAGGGAATATAGACGTAAGAATGGAAAATACTGCAGGGGTTAATCATTAATACCAGGATATTCTGAAGAACTCTGTCAAATTAACAAATATCCGCGCGCCAGCCAACCTTCACCCACTGTGTTGATGCTTCCTAATGTCCTTCTTCCCTGTGGCTCAGGTGGTAAAGAATCTGCCTGCAGTGCAGGGGATCTGGGTTCGATCCCTGGGTTGGAAAGATCCTCTGGAGAAGGGAATGGCGGTCCACTGCAGTGTTCTTGCCTGGAGAATCCCATGGACAGAGAAGCCTAGCAGGTTACAGTCTGTGCAATTGCAGAGTTGGACATGACTGAGCTACTGTCTCACACACACAGACACACGCACACACACACACACACGCACACACAGACACACACACACACACACACACACACTCTCACACTCTGTCCTTCTGGGACGTACTTTCTCCCACACTGGCCTGCTCGGAAGGAAGCGGCATCAGGAGTGTGGCGCGTTCACTGATGCTCTGCCGCGCACACACGTCGCCCCCGGAGCGTGTCACAGCCGCCGTCTGTCTGCTGCTGTTATCTTCTTCTCGCTCGTTGTGAGCTTCATCTGTGTGAAAGACTGGGCTCAGCCCTTGGTAGTTGTGCGGGATTTCATAACTGTGCCACAGTTTATTTTCTTCTTAGTGGTGACTCAGATTGTCTTTCTATCAAAACAGGGCTGCTACGTGTGTGCTACATGTGGTCTGCAAGCGAGGGTTCCTTGGTTCCTTTGGATAAATAACCTGGGCACAGAATTGCTGGCTTGCACGTATGCCCATCTTCAACCTCAGTGGATGTCTACAGATTGTTCTCCAGAGTTGTTTAATTTGATTTTTTTTTTTTTTTAAATTTCAGTGCCTGAAGACCTTTCACTAGAAGAAAGAGAAGAACTTTTAGACATCCGTCGAAGAAAAAAGGAACTTATTGATGACATCGAGGTAAAACAAAAAAAAATGTCTTTTCGTTTTTGCTCTTAGGTAAAATTATAAATCGAGTAGCTTTGTGAAAATGTGAAAAAGTGGATATTTAGTGTTGTGCATATTTGAACCACACGAGGGGAAAGGGAGTGGGGGATACCCAGGCTGGTGGAACAGAACTGGTGCTCACCGGGCAGACAGACTGAGGTGGAGAAGAAGGCCCGACTGGAGTCTAGAGTGAGTGACTCCTGACTCAGGCATTACAGAGGGCATCACACGTACTGCCCTCAGAAATTGTAGGATGAGCTCCTGTCTCGACCAGTGTCCCCAGCTCCCAGGACGCTGCCTAGCATGTTATTGGCACTCAGGGATCTTTTGAATAAAGGGCTAAACCTATATTGAGTTCTGGCCGTGCACCCAGCACCTACCAGCTGGTGGGAGAATGACGGATAAACGCAGACAGACGGGCGTTGCGCCTTCCGCCCTTGTGTGCTCAGAGGGCGGAGTGGAGGGCTCCCATGGCAGGTGCAGGGGAGCCAGCCACAGTCTCCGAGTTGGTGCATTCGTAATATTTGTAGAAACCAATAGGAGGTGCGGTTGCTCTCTGAGCAGCCTCCTAACCACTGGCGAGCACAAGTCCACTCCACCTCCCCGGCCACTGGCCATGGGACCGAGCCATGTCCAGACAGCAGCTCCTTTCTAGGTGCTCACGGTTTGAGTCTGGAGTTTCTTGGCACCTAAGAATCAGAGGGGCTTGATAAAAATTTCCTTGTAGTTCAAAGAGAGGTTGTGAAACTTTTTCTTCCATGGTTACCTGTCATTCTTGGAAAAAGCGTGTGCTTTGGTTGAAAGTATATTTCAAGGCTAACATTCCAGTGTGGACATTAGTGATCACAGTGCCCCCAGAGCCTCGTGTGGTTCTCACGACCTCACTTCTGAGCTGAGGCTGCCCAGGCCCAGGAGCTCAGAGCCGGCTTAGTGGGGAGGACCTGTCCCTCCATGAGGCCTGGGTTTGCCTGAGGCCACAGGCAAGAACCTTGACGCCTCCTGGGCTCTGTCCATGGTGCCGCGTCTCACCCAGGGTGACAGAAATCATCCAGAGACGGTGGCTGGGGGCCTGGTACTGACCTGTGTGTGGCCCAGGCCATCCTGAGACCTGGTGGCCAGCACTGGCAGGTGGGCATGTGGTGGGACCTGTTGCTTCCTTTTGCTGTCGGTGTTGCTTTACCCCTGTGATTTTACACACGCGCATTCTAGACTCTGCCTCCTGGGCCCCTCTGCTCTCGTTCTGATGGGCGGTGGACAAGCGGTCATTTCGTTTGCTCTTGAGTGGGGGTGGCTCTGACTGGGAGGCTCTCTGTGTCAAGAGGTCCTGGTGTCTCCACACTTGTGCTGTCCCCACGCACCGAGGGTGGCTCGACCCTGGGGGCCTGGAAGGTCTCCGGGAGGTGGAGGCCCCTCTGGCAGCCCCACAGTGCACGCTCTCTGTCTTGATAGAGGCTGAAGTATGAAATCGCAGAAGTGATGACGGAGATCGACAACCTCACGTCGGTGGAGGAGAGGTGAGCGGCTGTGGCTGCCCCTTCAGGCCGCCACCATCCGGCCGAGCTCGGGCCGCTGTGGTGATGGCAGCGGAGGCGGCCGGGCTGGGGGCGCCTGTGGGGGGCTGGCCCTTCTCCACCCCCCCTCACTGTCTGGCCTTGCTGCTGAGGACGTGGGCACAAGCCCCTCAGAAGCGCCCTGCCCCGACGTGCCCCCTCTCTAACCGGGAGCTGTGCTTCCGCTCAGCAGTTCATTGCTGCGAAGGGAAGGAGCCTGCAGCCGCCCTGAGCTGCACCCACCCAGGAGACTGGGGGACCCTCGGGCAGGGGCGTTGGGGGGCTGTGGCCGTTCATCTCGAGCTGTCCTGTCAGGACACAACCTCCCTGTGCTCTGTGCACACGCCCAGTAACAGCTTCTTCATTGTTCCACACGCGCNGCCTGCAGCCGCCCTGAGCTGCACCCACCCAGGAGACTGGGGGACCCTCGGGCAGGGGCGTTGGGGGGCTGTGGCCGTTCATCTCGAGCTGTCCTGTCAGGACACAACCTCCCTGTGCTCTGTGCACACGCCCAGTAACAGCTTCTTCATTGTTCCACACGCGCAGCAAAACAACTCAGAGGAACAAGCAGATCGCCATGGGAAGGAAGAAGTTCAACATGGATCCCAAAAAGGTGAGTGGCAGCCAGGAGCACGGCTGCATGTCATTTGCAGATACCCACACCGTGAGTCCCTATTCAAGGGTTGGTGATGAACAAGGGAGGCCTGGCGTGCTGAGATTCATGGGGTCGCAGAGTCGAACACGACTGAGCGACTGAACTGAACACCCTGAGTCCCTATTCAAGGGTCTCCAGAGGGAGTTTTCTTCAGATACAGCATGTCTGTAGGCATAGGAGAGTCTCATTTAGCTGGGTGTTGAGGCCACCGTGAGAGTTTTCCTGTTGCTTCCTGATTCTCTGCTTACAGGGTGTGACTCAACTCCAGATCGTCAGGGCAACAGTTTTGTGAACTTGGTGATGTTCTGATATTTGGGATTTATAACAAGAGGCTTTTGTTTTTTTTTCCATTTGGAAGTTGAGTTTACAGAGTAGATGTAACAAGCACTAGAGGGAGATGATCTAACAGGTGGAAGTTTTCAAAACCAGGCCTTAAGCTTTAGGTGCAGCATGGGGGAGGCCGTCCGGGTCGTGGAGAGAGCCAGGTTTTCTCTCAGAACAGACAGGCAAGGCGGTGTCCCCGCTCGGCCTGAGATCCTCGCTGTCAAGGCCTAGAATCCGATGAGCTCTGGATCACACCTGCAATAACGAGGACCAAGGTTTACTGAGAAGGGGCTGTCGGGAGCTGTGCAGAGCCCAGCCGAGGGAGAGCAAAGAAACCAGAACTCACAGTACAGTCTGGCAGCCGCAGCCCCACCACGGGCCCACGGCCGCGAGCACCCCCAGCAGGGAGGCAGCTGCTGTGGGGGGCTGGCACGGGTGGCCACTGGGCACCACCCTCGCCGGTATCACGGCCACGGTGGTCACAGAGACCTGCGTCCCCGGGGAGCTTCTGCCGGTCTGTGTCCTGGACCTCAGGCTCCTTGGAGGCCCGCTCCCTGCAGTGTTGGGGGCACAGAGTCTACCGTCTTGCCCACAGCCCATCGAGTCCTCATGACGAGGACTCCAGCGAGGCCAGGGGGGGCGGCCCTGCCGCTGATCCCTTGGCATGGATTTGAGGTCAGACAGCGTCTGCCCAGCCCGCCTCACGCCGTCCCCCACCGGAGCACCACCCTCGTCCCTGGTGTTATTTTCCAGGAATCTGGGTGAGGACTGTGCTCACCTCTCATCAGAACGCTCTGTCCCAGCATGTCTTCACACTCTGAAAATGGTACCCAGGTGGCTGTACCCACTTAAGCTCCCACCAGAAATATAGGGCAGTTAATTTAGGATTGTCAGACTTACTGGGTTTCTTCAGTAAACTTTTTTTTCTTTTGAAGAATAACATGGTACACAGATTGTAAACGTACAGCTTCAAGAATTTTAACAGATGCAAATACGCGTGTAACTACAACCCAGACCAAGATGCAGGGGACCTGAGTGCTGCCTTTGTAAAAGCTTACACGGGTGGGATTACAGCATACCGCCTCTTCTTACGAGTCACGTCTATAGATTTTATCTGTGCCTGTGTTGCTTCCGACTGGTTCTGTGGCCTTCCATCCTGTGAATGTGCTAGAATGTACTTGCTGGTTCTCTTACTGACTGCTGGGTTGTTTCCAGGTTTTAAAAATTCCACATGAGGCTGTTGGGGCCGTTCATGTGTTTAAAAAATTAATAGGCTTTTCAGATGGATCCTGCGAGGGAGCCCTGGCGTTGGGCCTTTAGGCTTTTAGCTAGAAGGCCATCTCTGCATTTGTAGAAACAATCTCTGGGCAAACAGACGGCAGAATCCCCTCCTCCTTTGAAAGCTTCCTAATGTGTATGTGGAAACCAGCTCAGAAGCTGTGTCGAGGTGGACTCTCGCTCTCACTGGGGCTTCCTGCGAGCCAGAGCACTGCTAGTTTGGGCCCAGCAGGCGCTCGTAGAGACGGTTGGCTGGTTCCCATAGGTCCCTCCGTGGTTGTGGATTTGACTGCCCGAGCTCACTGGCACGGTGACCGAGCACTGTGTTCGGCCACAGGTGGCGGTACATCCATGAAGACAGCTTACACCGCAGGCTGTCTTCTCACAGCAGAGGTGGCCTCACAGTGTCGAGTGGCTCCCAGGACCCAGGGTTCTGTGTTCTTCCTGGCGTTTCCCTGTGTGCCGGTGGCTGCCAGGGCTCCTGCTATCATGTCTGCATTCACGGCAGGAAGGAGGAGGAAGGAGCCGTGCTGCTCAGGAGTCCCCTTTTATCAGAAAACGAGCAGCTCTCCAGGGTCCTCCTCACAGACTTAATCTGTTTCTTTGACCCGATCTGTTCACAAGTCGTTCCAAGTTGCAGGGGAGGATGGGGAGGGGGTGCTTGGGACCGGTGTTGGGTTGGCCAGCCGCATACGACAAGCGCCTCTCACTTGCACCACAGGCCCTTTTTCTGAGCTGGGGAAGTTCCGTGTCGTGGCTCCTTCTGCCTTTAAATGTCTGGTGACAGGAGGGCTTGTTCCGCAGCCCATCGGTCCTTAGCCCGGCCGCTTGCCAGGAGGCCTCGAAGTGCTTGTCTTTGACGGGTGAGATGAGTTCAGTGATGGGAGCACCCCACCGTGCTCTCGTGTCAGTTCGGCTGTGTACAAACCAGCGAGGCGGTGACACGTGGTCTCTGGACCTTCCTCAGCGCTGCTTCCTTCACGTCCCTCTCCAGGGAATCCAGTTTCTAATAGAGAACGGCCTGCTGCGGAGCTCCCCGGAGGATGTGGCCCAGTTCCTGCATAAAGGGGAGGGCCTGAATAAGACCGTCATCGGGGACTACCTGGGTGAGAGGTGAGTTCAAGGGGAGAGGGCCACCCGCCTGCCCAGGCCGACCCTTGCGTCGGGGTCTGTCGCATGGGCTCCAGGGGTGCCCGTGCTCCCCAGGACCGAACGAGCCCCACGGAGCCACATCCTCCCCTGTGTCTTTGTGAGCAGGGGCAGGGGGCAGTCCTGGGGCCAGTTGGGGTCTGCACTCCTCTGGGGCCCTCTGCTCACCCCGGGGACTGGGGCAGAACCCAGGAGGCCGCTGCTCGCCCCAGAAAGCATCGTGACCTTCTTGGGATGTTTTGCACAGAAGCCTCGGCTCTCTCAGCGGCCGTCTTGCCCCCGTTAGTTGGGGGTATGAGGAAGACTTAATGTTGGGAAAATGGCAACTGCCTACACCTTGATAAACAAATTTAGCACTCTCCCTAGCAAAATCCAAGCTGATTTCTTTGTAGAAGTTGACAAGCTCATCCCATAATTCATACAGAAATTCAAGGACCCCAGAATAGCCACAGCCGTCTTGGAAAAGAACAAAGTTGGAAAACTTGCACTTCCCAATTATAAACAGACTAAAGCCCCACTAACAAAGACAGTCTGGTGTGGGGGCGTAAGAACAGACATAGAGGTCGTGGAACAGAGTTGAGAATCTCGAAATAGACCCTCACACAGACCATCAAACGAGATGCCGAGTCTGTTCGGGTGGGGAGATAGTCCTTTCAGAACACGGTGCTGCGGCCACTGGATGTCCACACGCAGGAAGACGGCGCTGGATCTCTCGCCAAAGACCTGGATGCGAGCGCTGAAACTGTGAAACACCAGGAAGACGACCTGGTGATAAATCTCTGTGACCTTGGAGTAGGCCAGGGTTTCTTAGATATGACAGCAACAGAGAAAAACAAAATCATTAAATTCCAAAACATCAGTTGCTTCATAGGACATCGTCAAGAAAGGGAGAAGACAACCCAGATATTTGCAGGTCCGAAATCTGATCAGGACCTGTATCCGGGACATAAAAAGACTTCTTGCAGCTCGGTCATAAAAAGACAGTCGTCGACGGGCAAGGGGTCTGAATAGACCCTCATCCGGAGAGGGTACGCATACCTAGGCGTATGGTGGGGGGCTTCCCTGGTGGTCCGGTGCAGGGGACGCAGGTTCAGTCCCTTGCTGGGGAACGAAGGTCCGCCATGCCATGGGGCAGCTAAGCTTGTTCCCGCGCACCGCAGCGAAGCGCCTGTGCGGCCAGAATAAACAGGCATGTGACAAGGCCGGGCATAAGCACGGCGGCCAGTAAGCGTGCGGTGAGGTGCTCAACATCATGAGTCCTCAGGGATCAAAACCGCAGTGAGGTAGCCGTTCACAGCCACGAGGAATGGCTGTCATTGAAGAAGATGAAAAGTGCTGGTGAGGATGTGGAGAAATGGGAACCCTCATACGTGGCTGTAAAACGACAGCGGTGCAGCCGTTTTGGGGGCTCGTTGGCAGTTCTTCCAAATAGTGAGCTTACCGTGTGACCCAGAAACTCTGCTGGCATTCTACTAAAGTCCACTCAGTTTAGTTTCTAAAAGCTAGTTGTTAATTGCAGGCATCATTTCCAAACTCTCTTCCTCTCTGAGCCCAGGACCTTGCTTTCTGACTCGTGACCCTGGAGGAGCCGTTTCCTGGCTCTGAGCCTCAGAATCCCACCTGGGAGGCGGGAACAGGACTAGCACCTGCTTCGTGGTGGCTCTGAGGTTGAGACTCTGTGCCATGCACCTGGGTGGGTGCCTTGGCGCTTAGCTCAGGGGCGTCTGAACCTTGGCAGCTGGGCTCTTATCTGGGGTCTTACCCTGACCCGTACTGATCGTGAAATAAACTCCACATCCTACTGGGTCGTCTCCTTTGGGCTAAGCTTGAAAACAAACGCACTGTGAAAAATAACTTGTCTTTTAGTCATATGACATTAAATCTCTTGAACACTTGCTTTCAGTTCAGTTCAGTTGCTCAGTTGTGTCTGACTCTTTGCAACCCCATGAACCGCAGAAAGCCAGGCCTCCCTGTCCATCACCAACTCCCGGACTTCACCCAAACCCATGTCGGTGATGCCACCCAACCATCTCATCCTCTGTTGTCGCCTTCTCCTCCTGCCTTGTGTTTCCCAGCATCAGGGTCTTTTCAAATGAGTCAGCTCTCTGCATAAGGTGGCCAAAGTATTGGAGTTTCAACTTCAACATCAGTCCGTCCAATGAACACCCAGGACTGATCTCC
>SJYA01013742.1:0-10383 GCA_006410615.1 Neotragus moschatus
AATTTCAATTAAAACTTGGAGCTATATTATTTTTCCCTCAATACACTCTAAAGCTTTAATTTAGACTATAGATCAGCATGACAGTCCAGTGTGTGTGTGTGTGTGTGTGTGTTTATTTCTGTGTTTTTTATTGTTTTGAACAGGAAGAAACTTTTTTTTATATGTGTGTAATTCCTAAACGGGATTCCCTGATGGCTCAGCATGTAAAGATTCTGCAGAAGACACAGACTCGATCCCTGGTCAGGAAGAAGCCCTGGAGGAGATGGCAACCCGCTCCAGGATTCTTGCCTGGAAAATCCCATGGACAGCGTAAAGATTCTGCAGAAGACACAGACTCGATCCCTGGTCAGGAAGATGCCCTGGAGGAGATGGCAACCCACTCCAGGATTCTTGCCTGGAAAATCCCATGGACAGCGGAAAGGGTCACAAAGAGTTAGACACAACTGAGTGACTAAGTGTGCACAAACAGTGAGCAATTCCCAAATGAGTGAGATTTCTGCATTAAGCATTCTAAGAACTACACTGTTTTACTGTGGTAACCATTTATTGCAGGTCAAAAGCCGGTTAAAAAACCTATATAAACTCAGAGAAAGGAGGTGGGATTAATGGAGTGAAAAGACAAAAAAATTATAATCCTTCCCTAGCATTTATCTCTTGTGCCAAACAATATGGCACTTAGTCATATTTTGTATTTTGTGTCTCTTTTCTGTACATCAGTCTTGCTTCCTCTTGTATGCTAAGTTCTGAGAGGGCAGGAAATATTCCACAGGTTATTTATTCTTCACAGTTTGATAACAGGTTCTCAAGAAAGACTTCCTTTGTACTGTTGTTCATTAGGCATCACTTTGACCCTACACAGGTCAAATAATCCTTGGAAATGATATGAAAAGCACACAGTTTTTTTGTTTGAAGAGCTCATAATCTAAAGAGAGTCAAACACAGGAAAAGTCCATTTTGATAAAATATGATTAGGTATTTTAAGTGCCTTTTTCTAGGCAGTTAAAGTGATAATCCTTTTTCTATGCAGATCCTTTGACATTTGATTTTTATTTTATATTGGGATATACTTCATTTATAATATTGTGTTAGCTTCAAGTGTACAGCAAAGTGGTTCAGTTATACGTATACATATACCCATTCTTTTTGAGATTCTTTTTCTGTATAGGTTATTACAGAGTACTGATAGAGTTACCTGTGCTATACACTAGGTCCTCATTAATCATCTATTTTATATATAGTAGTCTGGATATGTTAATCCCAATCTCCTAATTTATCCCTTCCTACCCTTTCCCCTTTGGTAACCATGAATTTGTTTCCCAAGTCTGTGAGTCTGTTTTGAAGTCTGTGGGCTTTGTAAATAAGTTCAGACTCTTCAGTTTTGAGTGAGTCTTTGGGTCATGAGGCAGGAGTTACCATCTATTCGTCACACTGAAGTTTGTGAGCTGACTGGGTATCCGACAGTGTGTGGGTTGCTCAGATCCCCGGTAGTATTTGTATGCAAAAATCAAATGAATGTGCACTTATTACATGGAATTGTACTGGAGGGAACATCAGAACAGTCTGAAGCTTTCCAAATTTGACAAGAACAGTGGGAAGATGAACAAGTTAATATTTCACAACAATGCTTTGAAGATAGAAAGTACCAACACAAGTGCTAATTATTATTATTAGCCCCTGACCTTTTCCCTTTTCCCTTTACTGTTGGATCTATCATAGAATTTCTTAACTTCAAGGGAAATTATTTTTCCTCAGATGAGCATTTTTTAAATGAAGTCAAATGTTAATATATGCATTTATGGAAATACNAAGAACAGTGGGAAGATGAACAAGTTAATATTTCACAACAATGCTTTGAAGATAGAAAGTACCAACACAAGTGCTAATTATTATTATTAGCCCCTGACCTTTTCCCTTTTCCCTTTACTGTTGGATCTATCATAGAATTTCTTAACTTCAAGGGAAATTATTTTTCCTCAGATGAGCATTTTTTAAATGAAGTCAAATGTTAATATATGCATTTATGGAAATACGATTTCTTCCATTATTCTTTTTATCCCCCTAGAGGGTGGAGATTGTGCCATTTATCTACTTTGTAAGGTGCCTGGCAATGTAACACTCATTTCGTCACTCTGTAAATGTACTGGCCGTGGCTGGCTTACCTCTAAAGAGGCAAAAGGCGTGTTTAGAATCCTAGCTGTGACTACAAACTAGTGAGATAGAATCAGAACTTAAGTAACTAAAGAGATTTGCATTTTAGAGTGGACACCAGGGGAGACTGTAGAGTCTACTCTTACCACAGATGCTGAGATTATTCCAAATATTTTGGTTCTCCTCATTTGAAATTGCTTTCAGAAGCACTTTTACAAACCATATTAAGAGCTAGCGTCATTACTTCAGGTCACATCTCATGTATGAAAAGATCATGAGAGATCAAAGTGGAAAATGTACCCAAAGGGACCTCTCTGTATTGGTATATGTAAGGCTCCGAGAGTTAACGAGTTAGAAATCCATTGTAATTACATGAAGCAAACCATCCTAATGCTTTACCCACCATATAAGCTTGAGAAAATTTCAAACACAAACATCGAAAGGCTTTAGAGCATTTTAAAATTTAGATATTCTGCTCAACTTGGTTGCTTGGGATAAAAATAAAAACTGTGTATAAAAGGCACTCACTGGAGAAGGAAGAAAGGTAAACAGAC
The DNA here is from genome assembly GCA_006410615.1 of Neotragus moschatus. Classification (NCBI taxonomy): domain Eukaryota; kingdom Metazoa; phylum Chordata; class Mammalia; order Artiodactyla; family Bovidae; genus Neotragus; species Neotragus moschatus. The sequence continues at coordinate 2,703 of SJYA01013742.1, forward strand.
TAGTAACACCACACATACACACACACACACACACACACACAATACCCTCCCTCAACCCATTCTTTTTCTAGTAACTTGATTGCCAACTCAGGTCCTCCCAGGCTTCTTTATTCTGCCTCTGGCAATGATAGCCAGAAATTTTTGGTTTCTTTCCATTTTTTCCCCCTCATCCACTTGATTTGTTGCCAGGAAAGAGAAATAGATAAAGGCAGCTGAGACATGGAGTTGGCTGAATCGTCGTAGGCTTTCACTCCTTCCCTTATCTGCTGCATCTGCTCAAGGCTTACGTTGGTTTGCTAAGGCTTCTGTAACAAACTACCACCAATGTGGTGGCTTAAATAACAGAACTTTATCGTCTCATAGTTCTGGAGGCTAGAAGTCCAAGATCAAATTGTCAGCACGGTTGATTCCTGCGGAGGGCTGTGTAGGACCCACCCAATGCCTTTCTCCTAGCTTCTGGGGTTTTGCAGGCAATCCTCGGCATTCCTAGGCTTGTCAGCCCATCACCCTGACCTCCACCACGATGTTCACCTGCTATTCTTCCTGTGTGCCTGCCTGTCCTCACATTTCCTCTTGCATAAGTATACCAGTCAAGTCAGATTGGGGTAAACTCTAATGACCTCGTTTTAGCTTAATTACCTCTGTGAAGAATCTATCTCTAAATAGGTACTGAAGTACTGGAGGGCTAGGACTTCACCATATAAATTTGAGGGGGGGACATAATTCAACCCATAACAAACCTAGAAGAGGGGTGTACAGAGAAATGAGAATACAGGGAAATTGCAAGTTTCATAGCTTGATCTTTTGTACTTTGGCACATATAAACAGGAAGTTATTCCTCTCACTTATACAAATTGCCATGCTTATAAGGGCCTGGGCTAAGAAATCTTTATCATGTCCGTTTCAGGTAGATTTCCATAGCACTTTACCCATACCTATCTTATGACCCTCACAATTTTCTGCTTCGTACTATGGTTCCTTATGCACCCAGTTTATCTCACCTACGAAACTATAAACTCCTTGGAAGCAATATCTAATTCATATTTATTTCTATTCCTTGAACTAGCAGAGTGCCTTGTCCATAACAGATACTCAAAAATTGTCACTGAATCTATAAATCCAGGCTAGCTTTACAGTTACAGAGTTCAAAGAGTTATACAAATTCATTGTCAAGCACTGTATCAGTCAGGATAAGTTAGGTAGTGCTGCAGTATCAAACAACTCCTAACTCTCAGTGACTCGACTCAACAAAGTATCTCTTTTTCAGGCAAAAACTTCTGCAGGTCCAGACAGTTATCCAAGGTGGTCATGTTCAGCTGCGGGAGCAAAGCTTCTCAGGGAGCTCAGCATGAAGCTTCATGGTTTCCTGCGACAGGCGAAGGGATCATGCAGGAATCAGTGCTGGATCTTAAATGCTTCAGCTGAAAAATGACACGGTACCCTGCTTCCAGGCTGATGGCCGGGACTGGTGTCACAACTTCAAGGGGGCTAAGAAATGTTATCCTGTACATGTTAGGGACAGGAGGAGGACTGGAAATGCGGCTGAACACGACTAATTTCTAACTTCGGTACTTTTTATTTCCCCTAAAAGGTATATTTTATATTGGCACTCTGTTTCATACAACATTTTTAGAGCCCTTACTATGTGCCAGGCAATGTTCTAAAGGCTGGTGGTCTGACATATAAGAGACAGACTAGAGGCTACATTCCAATATGGGTCAAGGATGACAAAGGGGTGACCAAATAAATAAATGAGACATCTGCATAATGTAATCAAGGCTATAAAGAAAATAGAATAATATAGAAAATAGAAAAACAGGATAATATGGTGAGGAATAACTTTCTTGGGATCTCAACACCAGTATGTGTAAGGCTTAGTCTTCTATTGAAAGGTTAATGCTTAATTTTACTTTCTCAATAATATAATCATTCCTATACTATATTATACTGACCGAAACCTAATTAAACAGAACCTTTAAACTGCTAGAATTTTAAACCCTTTCAATGTTTGAACCCCCCCACCCCCTCCACATTTCACTTTCATGCACTGGAGAAGGAAATGGCAACCCACTTCACTGTTCTTGCCTGGAGAATCCCAGGAATGGGGGAGCCTGGTGGGCTGCCATCTATGGGGTCACACAGAGTTGGACACGACTGAAGTGACTTAGCAGCAGCAGCAGCAATTCATGTTTAGGTATTAAAGTCAAGGAATGAGAAAATTAAGTCACATAGGATATTTATACAAAGAAAAAATAATTTAAAAATAGAAACACATGCTATTTTAGTTATCTATTGCTATATAATAAACTACTTCAAAACTTAGAGCTTTAAAACACTACCAATAATATATTCACACATGATTCTGCAAGTTGGTCCAGACTTGGTAGGGAAAGCTCATCTGTGCTCCATGTCGGGCTGGAATGTCCAAGATGCCTTCTTCATTCATGACTTAGGATGGCTGCAATTGCAGAGGCTACCCAGGTGTCTTTATCTTTGGCTTCTCCCCTCTGTCTCTTTAGTTTGGGCTTCCTCATGGTATGGCAGCTGGGTCTGAAGATGGAGCATTTCAAAAGGATAAGCCCAATGCATAGTTGCTTATTAAGCCTTTTCTTGCATTGCACTTGCTGATTTTCAAGGACAGGGAGGCTCAAGAGGAAAGGGATATATATATATATACACGTATATAAAATTATGACTGATTTGATTGTTGTGCCGCAGAAACCAACACAACATTGTAGAGTAATTTCCTCCAATTAAAAACCAAAATAAAACCCGAAAGTTATCCTATGGTCAAGTGCAGAGTTAATTAGGGAGGCATCTTTACATGGTTCACTGGGACAGACAAATTATTTGTCTATCACTGTCAACACTCTGGACTCTAACAATTCTTGATCCTCCTATACAAACAATACATTCTACCCTTTCTGAGTCTCTTAAAGTCTAATTCCCCTAGAGATCACCCTAGTCTAATTAGAGCATCAGACTCAGGCTTGGAGCCTAGATTCTCATTATCTAAGTCAGGTCCAGGTAGGATAAGGTTACTTAGATGTGGTTATTTTCAAACCGAACACCTCTAAGGTAAATAGGTAAGTTATCTGTTTCCCTTCTGGCCACCACTACCAACCTACAATGGTGGAGTAAGGACAGGAAACAAAAACACATATTCAAAAAAAAAGGAAACGGGAGATATATAAAAGTCACTATTCCTGTCGCTGCTTAGTTGCTAAGTTATGCCTGACTCTTTGCAACCCCACGGGCTGTAGCCCGCCAGGCTCCTCCATCCATGGGACTTCCCCGGCAAGAATACTGGAGCGGGTTCCCATTTCCTTCTCAGGGGATCTTCCCACCTCAGGGATCAAGCCTGCATCTCCTGCTTGGCATTAGTCACAGGCCCATAGCAAACCTGGAATCTAGTTGGGTATATGTTGTCAGCTTTGTGGTTGGGACCTAGTTCTGGTGTCTGTTGGTGGTTCTCCATGGCTATAAGTGAAACAGAGCAGAACTCTACGGGGCTCCTGGGCATGAAAGCCTTTCTGTGTCCTCTGTTTCTTGTTTGGAGGAAAGAGACTTCAGCCTCCATGACCTCTGAATTCCAAGTGAAAGTGAAGTGAAAGTTGCTCAGTCATGTCCAACTCTTTGCTACCCCATGGACTATGAATCCATGGGGTTCATGGAATCCTCCAGGCCAGAATACTAGAGTGGGTAGCCTTTCCCTTCTTCAGGGGATCTTCCCAACCCAGGGATTGAATCCAGGTCTCCTGCCTTGCAGGTGGGTTCTTTACCAGTTGAGCCACAAAGGAAGCCCAAGAATACTGGAGTGGGTAGCCTATCCCTTCTCCAGCAGAGCTTCCCGACCCAGAAGTTGAACCAGGATCTCCTGCATTGCAGGAGACTTCCTGGGGGCTCAGATGGTAAAGCATCTGTCTATGATGCGGGAGGCCCAGGTTGGATCCCTGGGTGGGGAGGATCTCCTGGAGAAGGAAATGGCAACCCACTCTAGTATTCTTGCCTGGACAATCCCATGGATGGAGGAGCCTGATAGGCTACAGTCCATGGGGTTGAAAAGAGTCAGACACAAATGAATGACTTCACTTACTTACTCCTGCATTGCAGGTGGATTCTTTACCAACTGAGCTATTAGGGAAGCCCTTCTGAATTCCAAGTGAAGTCACTCAGTCGTGTCCCACTCTTTGTGACCCCATGGACTGTAGCCTATCAGGCTTCTCCATCCATGGGATTTTCCAGGCAACAGTNACAAATGAATGACTTCACTTACTTACTCCTGCATTGCAGGTGGATTCTTTACCAACTGAGCTATCAGGGAAGCCCTTCTGAATTCTAAGTGAAGTCACTCAGTCGTGTCTGACTCTTTGTGACCCCATGGACTGTAGCCTATCAGGCTTCTCCATCCATGGGATTTTCCAGGCAACAGTGCCGGAGTGGATTGCCATTTTCTTCTCCAGGGGATCTTCCCGACCCAGGAACCGAACTCTGGTCTCCCACATTGCAGGCAGACGCTTTACCGTCTGAGCCACCAGGGAAGCCCAAGAAAGGTTCAAATAGTTGCTGATCAGGGAAGGTAGAGGATACAGAGAGAAGGGAAGAGCAGTCAAGAAAAAACACTGCAGCCTTGAGGCAACGTCCTGGTTTGGCTTCAAGGGATACATATCACAATATCTTTGAGATCTTCTGCAGGTGTTAAGTACCTGATGAAGCATTCTTCATTCTAGAGAGAAAGTCACTGCTCGATGACCTCAAGAACCACAGATGCTCATCCGAGAGGCCACCGGAGTCCAGATTAGAGGAATGCAGGCCTTGCACGCACTCTGATCCTTCTTAGCAACTGCACCTCGAACAACTGCTATAAACTCCAAACTCCCCCATGTTGGGACATGGTTTTGAGGGCATTACCCTGCTGTGTTCCTCTTTGCCTGACAAAGCAACGGAGATATTCTTTTTGACTTCACCTAAAACTTTGTCTCTGAGATTTGATTTTTATTGGTGCACAGAGAATGAATTCTGGCATCACAGTTGAGTCATTTTTTCAGTCTTCTTCCTGCCTGTAGAAGGTTGAAAGGATAGAGTCTTCTTTTAATTTTGAAATTCAGATTTTATTTTGAATTATTTCTGTCTCTTTTAGGCTAATCTGGCAATGTTGCTATTGCATCATTTTCTTAAAAAACTTAGTTGCTTTCTTATAAAATTTATGGGTTCACTTCATTAGTCAGTAGCCTTGTCATAAAGGCTATTCAAAGGCATAAAGGAATTCAAGACTGACCCCTCTCTAATTTTTGCCTGCAAATCAGGGTGCTGTAGGACTGTACCCTTAATATACTTAGAAGGCTTGTTTTTTCTTCTCACTAGCTGAGAGATTCTACAAGTCCTAGAGATTATTAGAAGCCCTTTTGTCTAGCCAAGAGTTTATGAGGTAGTACCCTAAATCATTCAGAGTTCTCATAAGCAACACTTTGATTCCATCTTAACCTTGGGGCCCCATTTTGCTGAGAGTGCCCTGGATTTGATATTTTCCCCGAAGCAATTTCTTACTTTGAAAATATTTCCCCAACACACACTGGGGATGAAAATCAGTTTTATTTTCAAACCCCAAACCCTTTACATTTTCTCTAAATTCTGCTTGAAAACCAGTTTCTGCTTTACTTCATCTTACTCGTTTCAAAACTAATCTTCAGCAACTTAAAGATGTCAGGTGCTATTTTCAACAGCCTGAACGGATCCTGAGCTGGATCTCCGAGTTAATTAGCTATCCTTTTCATTTTCCATATTATTGTAGATGACAGTTTTGCTAATTAATCTCTGCATGTATAACTGGGGTTTTCTTCTCTCTGGTTTCCAAAGGCACTTCCTCACTGTCTTTCTATCACTAAGAGTCTTTTTGAGGTTTGTCAGGCCTCTATCCACCGCACAGTTCCAAGTACCATATACTTTAAGTATTTGTTGTAGCCTCACTTCACTCCTGGGTTCCTATATAAAATTTTCAAGTTACCTTAAGGGGTTGTTTTACTAGTTGTTTCAATAGTACATAACTCAGGACACTTTTTCTCTAGCTTCCATTACCTATTGCTTCACTGTCCCTCCATTCTCTACTAAGACAGAAATACAAACAAAAATCTCTTTCAAGTTACTTCCTCAGGCCAACAAGTACACATTTAATTTGATCCCATATAGCTTCTGAATCAAGGTTTACAGCACTGAATAGCCATAATTGCAGTTATTAAAATTTCTCAATTACAAAATATTCAGTTTTCTTAGAAAACTTTGCATCATCCATTTCTTTTCTTTCCTCNGTTACTTCCTCAGGCCAACAAGTACACATTTAATTTGATCCCATATAGCTTCTGAATCAAGGGTTACAGCGCTGAATAGCCATAATTGCAGTTATTAAAATTTCTCAATTACAAAATATTCAGTTTTCTTAGAAAACTTTGCATCATCCATTTCTTTTCTTTCCTCCTTTTCTCTCTTTCCTTTTTTATTCCCTCATTCATTCACTCATTCATAAAACATTTGCTGAGTACTTCCTAGGAGTCAGGCACATAGTATTTGTCGTTAAGTACAGAAATAAGTAAAATAATTTGCTTATGTGAAGCTCTGATTCTAGGGAGGACCTAAGTCTTCAGTCATCTAAAAAATCAAGTCCAGCAGAAAACCCATTTTGATTATTTGCTAGCCTGAGTGAAAATTTCAGAATGAGAAAAGTTCATGTTTGATTCACTTCTCTTCACTTGTTGAACTCTTCCCCACGTTTGGAAGTTCTCTCCCTGGAGTCCACCATTCTCAAATTTTTCCTAGGAAAACTTTGTCCACTGCTTGTTTCCACCAGAAAAGGCTTCAGAATCTACCCATAGATTTTCTGCCTTTCTTTTTGTTAACCCATTTATCTCTATCTTCTCTGATTTCCCCATGGCCTTGCTTTTGATTCAGCTTCCCCAAACTCATTTTCAGTAATATGATACTGAGTAATCATTGCTTTCATGGATAAAATGGTAACAGAAAAGAATATTCTAAAAATGTAATGCCTCAACCTAAAGAGTGTCTAGAATTATCCCTGTGCCTATGATGGAGATATGTAGGGGTAAGTTGGCCCACATTGGAAAACACCTTGGTAGTTTAGTCACTAAGTTGGCTCTTTCAGAAAACACCTTGTGGTCCCTCAAGTTGCTGATGAGACCTGATTAACTCCGCACTAGCATTGAAACCGAGAGGACACTATGGGGTTTCTGGGCACAGAAGTCTTTCCCTGTCCCCCATTTCTTGTAGGGAGCGGACTCCAACCTCCATGACCTCCCTAAGTTCCAAAGGGCAGAGTTGAAGAGTTGGTGCTCCAGGAAGGGACAGGAGGCTGAGTCAATGAGGAACAGTCAAGAAGAAACAGTGTTGCCTTGGGGCAGGGTCTTGGTTCCACCTGGAGGGATACGCGTAACAGTGTCTTTAAGCCCTTGATAGAATTAAAACTAGCAAATGGGATATTCTTCATACCAGAGAAGACCACCTGAGGCCAGATTAAAGGGACGAGAGAGACTCCTCAAGACTACCTGAGATGAGCTGAAAGGTCCTGTGTCTCCACCCTGGAACCATTGCCAAGAAGCTCCTCCAAGCTGGTTTTAGAAAAGGCAGAGGAACCAGAGATCAAGTTGCCAACATCCGCTGGATCATGGAAAAA
>SJYA01013743.1:0-10830 GCA_006410615.1 Neotragus moschatus
AAATCCCATGGACAGAGGAGCCTGACACACTACAGTACATGGGATCACGAAGAGTCCATCACGACTGAGCGACTGAGCACATTCTTATATAGTATCTATATTTGTTTGCTATTGCTATAGCAACAAATCACTACAGTCTTATTAAGTAAATGAAAACAACAGAAATTTATTTTCCTATAGTTGTGGAGTCTACAAATGTAAATGAGGGCCAATGTTAAGATTTCATCAGGACTGGTCTCATCTGCAAGCTTCAAGTCTCATCCTTGTCTCACCCAGCTTTTGTGGCTGCCAGCATTTCTTGAATCGTGGCCACATCACTCCAGTCTCTGTTTCTGCAGCATCACTTTCCCCCCCTCATTGATCGCCTGTCAAGACACATTCTACTTCCATCCTCAAAGGATACTTGTGATTACATTTAGGACACACCTGGATAATCGAGAATAATCTTCCTATCTCAGGATTCTTAATTTGCAAACTTAGATGTGTGAGAACATGGACATTAGCATTATCAGTTGGGCATACATTATCACAAGTAACAGAATTAGCTTCTAAATCATGATTGCTCTTTTATTTGGAAGAGGAAGGAAGGAGGAAGAAGACACAGAAAAAAATGTGAAATAATATGAGGCTGGAAAAGTCTTTAATGAAAGTTAGAATTACATGAGCATGGAGAAATCATTAATGCAAGTCATATATATGATGATATAAATGTTACAATCATATTCTAAATGATATATTTATTCCCCAAAGATTTCTTTTCAAGTGAGTGCATTGAGTAGCATATTTTTTAGAAGAAAATACTGGGAAAGAAAATGCATTATCAGGAAAAGCTCCCAAATACCTGGCATACTTTCCACTTCTATAAAAAAAAAATAAAAATTTTTGAAAACGAATTATTTCCCCTTAGGGAACTAAATTGTAGTTGGACAAGACAGTTATAAGAACAGATATATAGATATTCATGCTAAGCAAAACAGAAAACTAGACTATGCAACCATGATAAAAATAATTCCTAAAATAATAAGTGAATGAGACAGGCATGAGTTACAGAACATGTGGAAGGAAACAATCCATTCCTAGCAACCAGCTAAAAAACCTCTGTATTTAAATGGAAGTTTTAGGAAGATTATAGAAAGCTAAAAATTTAAAGCAATAAGATTTTAAAATCCATGTTTGTCATGAGACAAAACCTTAAGAGATGAATAAGAAAATCAACAGACAATAAAAAGGGTTAAAGACAGCACCAGTTCAGGGACCGTGTTAAGTACAAGATACAGTCACACTATTTCTTTTCTCTCTCTCTCCTAGTAGATTTATTTAGAGAGAAACACATTCCACAGATAGAGAGTAGCCATCTCAGAAGGCAAGAGGCCCCAAAATATGAGGTGATTAGCTTCTATGGACTGGGTAATTTCAGGGCTTCCCTGATGGCTCAGCAGATAAAGAATCTGCCTGCAAAGCAAGAGACCTGGGTTTGAGCCCTAGGTCAGGAAGATGCCCTGGAGGAGGAAACAGCAACCCATTCCAGTTTTTTTGCCTGAAAAAATCCCATGGACAGGGGAACTTGGTGGGCTACCATCCAAATGGTCATAAAGAGTCAGGCACAGCTGAATGACCAAGCACACAGAATGAATAGGATTTTTCCGACATTTTGGGGAAGGAACAGGGATTTCCAGGAATTGGTCCCATGCCCAGTTTGTTTCCTTTTATGGTTAGCTTCAGAACTGTCATGGTGCCTGTGGGTATGCTCTTTAGCTTATGCTAATGAATTATAATGAGCATATAAGAGGCTCAAGGTCTACTGAAAGTTAAATCTTCCACCATCTTGGACCTAGTTGGTTCTAACTACATGTTTTTTTTTTCCAGTAATAGAACTAGATATAGGTGCCAAATTCTGACTATATGTATGTTTTATTTTTGGTTGAAAATACACACACACCCCCACACGCATGTATCTTTCTGGGGACAGCCTCATTCAGTGATCAAATTGCCTTACTAATAAGAAGGAAAGTAGAGTCTTTCTTTCACTTCTTTCATAAATTTTTGAGGAAGCCATACTAAAATTCAAAAACAACTAGATGTCCAAGAATGATACGGGTCATGGTGATCCATTAAACACCTTAACTATTAGCCATTTTCAGTGGCTTTATAAGAAACAATCACAACTGTCAGAATATTAATAATCTCAAAAACAGAGGGCCTGGTACAGAGTAAAGTCATGTTGCTGGAATTGGTTGAGTAAAGTGAAATAGAAACACTACTGCTTAGAAAAGTGCTGACAGCAGTGAGGCATCACGGGTAACTCCAAGAAGGGGTCAAGCATCTGATGTAATTAATCTACCAGGAGTAGGTAGGGAGAAATGCCCAGTGCTCTGTGGTCTCCTCCACTAGGAAACAATGGAGTCAACTTTTAAGAGTCAAAAGTCTGGTACGTAGTAGAAGCCTATGCAATCAGAAGCAGGGTCCTATACTTGGTGCTAATCTGTGATAACACTGCACCAAAACCCGACTGAAATCCATGAAGATGGTGAAAATGAAGTCATCATTTCCGGAAATAGGACTGTAGAGAAATAAGGAGAAAAGATATAGAGACATGATAGTCTCAAGAAGATGGCGCCTGAATCAGAGCACTGGGGCGCAGTCTCAATTGTTTATGAAATAATGTGATTGGTGTTTAAAATTTCCGTACTCGTGAATGCTGCGTGATCTTCACTGCTCGCCTGTACTTTGGAAATGCATGATTGCTTAATCTTTATTTTGATTGGTTGTGATGCTTGCCTACTTCCGTATACAGAGTTATAAGAGAAGGGTTGTAACAGGAAATAAAGGACTCCTTTGTCCCTCCGGCTGGAGTTATGTTTTGTCTGTCTTTGTGTCTTTGTTTGTCTTTGTGTCATTTCACTCGCAGCAAGGACTGTCAAAGTAAGGCTGCCAAAGGAACTCTAAGATACCAAATATAAAACCTTGCCCATCTTAGGGAAAAAAAATCAGTGGAAATTAATATCAATTTTTTTGTGAAATCTGAACATCACATATAATAACATAGATGAATCACACAAACATTACACTGGAAGAAAAAAATGTTTTATACAAAACATAACAAAACAGAACTTGAAATAATTCCTGAAAAAGAATATACAAATTATACTAGAGAAATATCAGAATAGTGGTTGACTTTAAAGGTAAATAAATTAAATTATTTATTTAAAGAGTGGGTAGGGATCTATTGGAATGAACTTGAGGGAATCTTCTGGGAAAGAGTAATAATCTTCATCCTTTTAGAAAATTATTTATTTATTTATTTTTGGCTGCACTGAGTCTTTGTTGCTATGAGCAGACTTTCTCTAGTTGTAGCGAGCAGGGGCTACTTTCTAGCTGCAGTGCAAGGCTTCTCATTGCGGTGGCTTCTCTTATTGCGGAGCACAGGCTCTAGGACAAGCGGGCTCAGTAGTTTTGGTGCATGGGCTTAGTTGCCCTATGGCATGTGGAATCTTCCCAGACCAGCAATCGAACCTGTGTCCCCTACATTGGTAGGATTCTTAACCCCTGGACCACCAGTGAAGACCAATACTCTGCGTCTTGATCAGAACTTGCAGCAGACTGTATGATAAACTTATTGAATAGTAACACTAAAATCTGTGCATTTATTGTATGCAAATTATAATTCAAAAGAACAAGAGAACTGTAAACAAATATTGAACTCTAGTGAGTGATATACATGCTATAGTACTCAGGAGGAAAATGTGCTGATATCTGGAAATTATTTTGAAATGTATAAAAATAAGGTGTATCAAGGTGGATAAAAACATAGGAGACAGATATGTAATGGAGAAAATATACTAAAATGTTAATGGTACAATCTGGGTGACGAATATATCTATTCTTGCTATACAATTCTATCACCAGTTCTGTTATTAAATTTTCACAATGTGACAACGATATGAATGGCAGTGCTTAACTTTATTCTGTGGTTCAACAGCTTTTCAGGTTCTTCTTTAAAGGATAATGTTAATATATTCTTCAGGGATATTTGGGGGAAATGCCTATAAATTATGCATGATATTTGTCTGTTTATACTAATAATTCAGTTATATTATTCACTGACTTCTAAACAAGATGAGTTGTAACATGGCATGTCAATGCTTCAGATATTGCCCTTCAACAGTAGGTAATAAAACCATGTATTGTAGCACATGGGCTGCACTGTTGTAAGTAATTATATAACTTTAAGGGAATCAAGTTGGAAACACAGGCAGAACACTCTCTGACATAAATCGCAGAAAGATATTTTTGATCCACTTCCCAGAATAATAAAAATAAAAACAAAAATAAACAAATGGGACCTAATTAACTTAAAAGTTTTACAGAGCAAAAGAAGCCATAAAGAAAATGAAAGACAACCTATGGAATGGGCGAAAATATTTGCAATGAAGTGACCCACAAAGGATTTATCTCCAAAATATATAAACAGCTCATGCAGCTCAATATTAAAAGAACAAACAACCCAATCAAAAAAATGGGTGGGAGATTTAAACAGATCTGCCCAGAAAACACATGAAAAGATGCTCAACATGATGAAATATTACTGTTACTCAATTAAGTTGTTTCCAACTCTTTTAAACCTATGGACTGTAGTGCGCCAGGCTTCTCTGTCCTTCACTGTCTCCTGGAGTTTGCTCAAACTTATACCCGTTGTGTGGATGATACCATCCAACCATCTCATCCTCTGTAGCCCCCACTCCTCCTGCCCTCAATCTTTCCCAGCACTAATTATTAGAGAAATGCAAATCAAAACCCCAACGAGATATTACTTCACACCAATCAGAATAACCATCACTAAAAATTTTACAAACAGTAAGTGCTAGAGAGGGTGTGGAGAAAAGGGAACCCTTCTATACTGTTGCTGGGAATGTAAATTGGTACTATGGAGAGTAGTCTGGAGATTCCTTAAAAAACTAAATATAGAACTACCATCTGCTCCTACAATCTCACTTCTTGCCATATATCAGAGAAAACCCATCCAAAAAGGAAAACTTAAAAAAAAAAATCCTCATGAAACCATACCAGAGTAAAAAGCTAATAAACTCTGAAAAGTTGCTCTGATCTGCTTTTTTGCTTAGAATGACCATCTAGGAAGGGAAATATTTAAAGAATAAAAGCATTGTAAAGTAAGTATGGAGGAGTTGAAGAAACCGACAAAAGGTGTTTTGACTTATTGAGGTATGCGGAAGTCATTGTGGCTTATGCATAAGTTAACTTGAATTCTATACTAAAGTGAAAGTGTTAGTTGTTCAGACATGTCTGACTCTTTGTGACCCCGTGAACTGAAGCCCTCCAGGCTCCTCTGTCCATGGAATTATCCAAGCATGAATACTGGAATGAGTTGCCATTCCCTTGTCCAGGAGATCTTCCAGACCCAGGGATCGAACCCAGGTCTCCCACATTGCAGGCAAATTCTTTGCCATCTGAGCCACCAGGGAAATGAACATTCTATTTATGGCCTATCAAACATACACTGTACATCTGCTTTAATTATTAAAGGAAAGGACACATTGATCATAACTAAAGAATGTCAATGAAAAATAAAGATTAAATGCTCCCTTCTGGGGATGCCAATGCTGATCCTCCTTTGATGATAAAACTCTCTTCCTAGGTGCCACAGTCACACTGACCCTCTGCATACATGCTGATATTTTTTCTTTTTTTGTGAATCCTTGAAGAAATGTTGGGCTTCCCTGGTGGCTCAGAGGGTAAAGGGTCTGCCTGCAATGCCGGAGACCCGGGTTTGATCCTTGGGTCGGGAAGATCCTCTGGAGAAGGAAATGGTAACCCACTCTGGTACTCTTGCCTGGAAAAATCCCATGAACGGAGACGCCTGGTAGGCTACAGTCCATGGAGTTGCAAAGAGTCGGACACGACTGAGCGACTTCACTTTCACTTTGAAGGAATCACTGACTTGCTTGTTGTTCTTTGTTCTAACAAGATATGAAACAATGCTGAAAATCTTGCTTCTCCAAAGAAGTTATTGGAGAATCTACCTTCCAGACTATAGTCCTCAGTTTGCCTCAAATAAAGCTCCTTTCTGCTCTTATTAGAGATTGTTTATTGGTTATTTTCATCAATGGAAATCCTTGAATTAAGAACAAATACACCACGGTTGGACCTCTGCACCCATGGGTTTTGCATCTTTCAATTCAACTAATCATAAATCGAAAATATTTTTAAAAAGCTAGAAATTTCTGAAAAGCAAATCTTGAATTTGCCACACCCAGGCAACTATCTACATAGTACTTACACAATAACTTACATAGTATTTACATTGTATTAGGTATAAATAACCTAGAGATGACTTATATGTACATCTGATATATGTAAATAATACACCAAGGTTATTTTTTGTACATAAGCCATACATTTATATGGAGAAGGCAATGGGACCCCACTCCAGTACTCTTGCCTGGAAAATCCCATGGACAGAGAAGCTTGGTAGGCTGCAGTCTGTGGGGTCACTAAGAGTAAGGCACAACTGAACGACTTCACTTTCACTTTTCACTTTCATGCATTCGAGAAGGAAATGGCAACCCACTCCAGTGTTCTTGCCTGGAGAATCCCAGGGACGGGGGAGCCTAGTGGGCTGCCGTCTATGGGGTCGCACAGAATCGGACACAACTGAAGGGACTTAGCAGCTATACAAATATTGTAAAATATATGCAAATATTTTATATAAGGACCTTGACATATCTACACAATTTGGCACCCACCAAGGGTCCTGGAAGCAATCTCCTGTAAATATCAGAGGACGATTATATCTAATTCTGTCATGATCATGTTGCTTCTGCTCTGGTGGAATAAGAACTTTAGTAAAGCATAACTTTTGCTCTTTGCATATAATTTTAGACCAAATCTTATTAAATAAACATAAAAGGGAGCTTATTGTGTCTGTATGTGTAAAAGGTATAGAAGGTTTTAAGACTAAGAGAAGATAAACCACAGCTTGTCATCACTATTGTTTTAATAATTATAAAGGCTTTGATACAATTAAAAGGGAATAAATACTAATCATTTATTTTTGATTTTTTAAAAATACTATGCAACAGAACAACTTAAAGGAATGAACATTTCACAACTGAGACTTTAAAGCAAAACCCTTTTAAACCACACCTGTGGGTCTAATTAGCTATCTCAGAGTCACCATGTTAAAAAATAAATTGGACTTTGGGGTAGTAATCAAGCTGAAAACTAATTCTGAAAAAATTATGGAACAATTCTATTTCTTGTGCAGTTATACTAATCTCTACATCTGGTTCTGTGTTCTATCACTTAACAATATATTTTGACAATTTTATAGACAAAAAAAGCAATACATATATCAGTGACAATAGTGTAAGTTTACATAAGACAAATGTTTAATGTCCCACACAGTCTAACCTTGTCTCATTAACTTTATCTCATGGCATAATTCAGAAAACATTTAAGGCAATGTCTCCTAAAGTGCATTGGCATATATAGTCTAAGTATTATCACAGTGTTATTTCATGAAAAGTCATCTAAATCAAAGTATATCCACTCAACAAAATTACAGTACATTTATAAAATAGCATTGCAGTATATTTTGAGGACATTTCATTTTTACTAGAGGTGTCCATTTACATATTTTCTCTATAGACCAAGAAAGTGACCATTGGCGATTTTATCAAGGTGTAGAATTAGATAAGAGTAATACTCATCTTTTCTGTGAATTTACAGAATAAATAAGGTGATTCTATTTTTTATTTCTTATTGAAATATAATTGCTTTACAACTATAGGTCACCATAGAGCATTGAGTAGAGTTCCCTATGCTAGATAGTAGGTTCTCATTAGTTACCTATTTTATATATGGCAGTGTATATAGGTCAATCCCAATCTCCCAATCCATCCCACTCCCCCTTTTCACACATCTTGGGGTCCACAGATTTGTTCTCTACATCTGTGTCTCTAGGTTTGATAACAGGTTTTCCAAATAGGTTCATCTGGACCATTTCCCTAGATTCCACATATATGTATCAAAAAATAAGGTGATTCTTACAAATGTAAGTCTGTTTAATTCCACAGCTTTCACTTAGATAAACTTCTCCTGATTTGTAAGATAGACAGTTTTGTCTTAATACAGGTGTAGGAAGAGAAAACCTAAAACAGAAGAAATGGCATAGTCTTCATGAAATTCTATAACAAGTAAATACAGAGAGGAGAAATATAAAACTTTCATTTCATATATAAACACTTAAAAAGTAATGTACATATAATATAATTGAATCAAATTGAATTTCTATCAGTAGCACAGATAACTAAGATTTTTACAAATTTAAAAGTTATTGATAGATTACAGAACCTTAAATATTTCATAAAAACTCAAGTAAGGATGTAAGCATCTGAGAGGACGGAGAGCAGGCTGATTATCATTGCTTATAGAAGTAGACAGACAACTTAAAAACAAAAGAGTGAAAGGCCTATGAATAATAGGTATCATCACATTTTTCTGGTGAAGAAAATAAACATTTTTAGTGTCCATAGTGTTCAGGCAGATGGTGGGTAGAATGCAAAAATGCAGGGAGATTTTAAAGCTATATTAATGACCTGGAAGTTGGGTCTTATTGAGCACTATGGTTAGTAAGGAAGTAAGATCTTAATGCAAGGTTTGTGTTATGAGCTGAATTGTGTCCCATTAAAATGTATACATTGGGATCCTACCTTCCCACAGGGTGTAGGTAAGGTCTTTCAAGAATTAATTCAGTTAAAAGAGGTCATTAGAGTGAGCCCTAATCCAATATTCCTGCTGTCCTTCCAAGAGGANGTTTGTGTTATGAGCTGAATTGTGTCCCATTAAAATGTATACATTGGGATCCTACCTTCCCACAGGGTGTAGGTAAGGTCTTTCAAGAATTAATTCAGTTAAAAGAGGTCATTAGAGTGAGCCCTAATCCAATATTCCTGCTGTCCTTCCAAGAGGAAATTTGCACATAAACAGGTGTAGGGGGAAGACCACCCATAGACCCACAGAGTAGACAGTCAAGGAGAGAGGCCTCAGAAGAAACCAAACTGCCAGCACCTTGGCCTTGGACTTCTATCCTCTGCATTCAAGAAAATAAATTTCTGCTGTTTAAGCTACTCCATCTGCAGTGCTTGTTATGAGAGCCCTAGCAAACGGAGATGATGTGTAAGAAAAATTCTCAGGAGAGGACTTATTAAGGAACTGAATTATGTTATCTGCTTCTGGAGGCTATAATTCTGAGCATGGGATTGCATTTAAGTTACTGTCTCTTTTCCCAGTTCCCCAAATGTCCTTGAAATTGTGTCTCGGGCACCCTTTATTTCTACTATTTTGGGCAAATGCAGCAATTAAACCAAGGGCAAAGAAGACTGCATTGTGTCAGACAGATACTTACATATCAGAAGGCAGAAGTGAATCATTTTCCCACAGCCAGTGCCTGCCAGTTTCATTATAGTAGATTCCAATCCAAAAGAAAGATTTTAAGGAGAAGAAATGCTAGTGATAAACAAACACATGCAAATACAAGGTTCTCGTTATTATCTTTTCATCAACTGCATGAGAGTCTTTTAAAAAAATTCAACATTGTGTTTATCTTTATTCAACTCATCCTGTCCACAAACTCATTATCATATGCTATATTCCAAAACCACTTTGAGATTTAGCTAATGATACAGCAAGAAACAACACAAATTCCCAGTTCTCATGGGAGACATGGAACATAAATATAAATATGAGTAAAAAGATAGTGTTGGTTTGATGAATAAGGGAGTAAGGTTTTTAAAGGAATTGCAGCAAGGTCCGTGAGCAGGACCTTTATAGATGTCTTGAAGATTACTTTTACCCTCAATGTCCAACTCCTGTCTCTTCAGGTGCAGAATGGAGAGAATATCCTCTATCAGAAGAATTCTTACAGTGGATGCTTTAACTCGATGCTGAGGTCCATTGGCAAAGTGAGGGAAAGCTCTTCCATCTCCTCCCATCCTGTTCTAGATTGTGAGGCACGGCTCACACAATGCCATTAACTTTTGGACCACAAAGGCTATACTACCTGGTTGTTGGGCTATATACTAGGTTCTTTTTTCTCTGATTGGGATAGTTCTTATAATAACTGTCTCCTTCAAAATTCATTCAATATGGATATTTTCTAAATGTCTTTTTTTCAGGGGTGTAGAATTCACCTGGGCTAGGAAGCTCCCCTGGAGAAGGGCATGGCAACCTATGCCAGTATTCTTGCCTGGAGAATCCTGTGGACAGAGAAGCCTGCTGGGTTACAGTCCACGGGGTCACAGAGTAGGACACAACTGAGCGACTGCCATGTTTGCATAATATAAAATATACGATTTGAACTATATTTAACTATACAGTTCATGATGGCACTAAGTACATTCACATTGTTATGAAACTCTCAACCTCCATCTGTCTCCAGACTTTTTCACCTTCCTAAACAAAAGTGATCAATGCAAAGAAATAGAGGAAAATGGCAGAATGGGAAAGACTAGAGAGCTCTTCAAGAAAATTAGAGATACCAAGGGAATATTTCATGCAAGATGGGCTCGATCAAGGACAGATATGGTATGGATGTAACAGAAATGCTATGGACCTAACAGAATCAGAAGATATTAAGAAGAGGTGGAAAGAATACACAGAAGAACTGTACAAAAAAGATTTTCGCAACCAAGATAATCACGAAGGTGTGAACACTCACCTAGAGCCAGAATGTGAAGTCAAACAGGCCTTAGAAAACATCACTATGAACAAAGCTAGTGGAGGTGATGGAATTCCAGTTGAGCTATTTCAAAT